>JAHXMU010000568.1:417713-470551 GCA_019455685.1 Philornis downsi
CACTCCATGTTAATAGATTGCAAACTGAAACCAAACTGACTAGTATTCTTCACTAATCAGTGCATGTGTTCTGAAAAAAAACGGTTCCATTCCCTCAAGAAGTTTTGGACGATAAGTGCTGAAAATTGTGTAACAGAACATATGACAGGACTATGTATTTTTCAATTAATAGGACCTGCCTATGATGTTCTACCGGCTCTCCATGGTAAAGCCACTGGTTGCTAAAGGTCAGCTTCGTCAGGCGAGCTAGTTGAATTAGAAAGGCAAGCCAAACTAGTCGGCTAAAGTGCACTTGGTAATTGATTTTATTTTGAAATTTGGTCAGCTTATATCTAAACATAACGGTATTCTTAATCCTATTTTCTTATGTCCTAATTTCTTATTTTTAAACATTAGCATAGATGTTCATATTCGAACATATACATATACATATCTGAATTGAGTGAACTCATCTTAGTAATGGTATACTACAAAGGATGTTAAAGTACTACAAGGGGTACAGTACAGTACACTCGTCTCGAAGATATGTTGACGGTTTTATCCGAATATCATGTTTAGTTTATTTGTGAGAGGCATAAATAGGACAAGTGTTTTGCGTGTTCGTCAATTTTCTGCTATCGAAAAAAATGGATCGAAGAAGTTGCATCAAATTTTGTGTAAAAAATGGAATTAAGTGCCCAAAAACACTTGAAATGTTGACAGTGGCATACGGTGAGAGTACTCTAAGTCAAAAAAATGTTTACAAGTGGTACAAGCTTTTCACAGAAGCTCTAGAAGATGTGAATGATGGCGCTCGCTCTGCACGTCCCAGCACATCAACAACCGATGAAAACGTTGGGAAAATGAAGAAAACTGTTATGGAGAATCGACGAATCACAATTAGAGAAGTTACTGAGCATGTTGGCATGTCGATTGGCTCATGCCATGTAATATTTTCGGAAATTTTGGGCATAAAGCGTTTGGCAGCGAAGTTCGTTCCAAAATTGCTGAATTTTGACCAAAAACAATGTCGCATGAGCACCACTCAGGAATTGTTGAATGAAGTCAACGATGATCCAGATTTGCTTAAAAGGGTCATAACTGGTGACGAATCATGGGTATACTCGTATGGTTATGACATCGAAACCAAAGCCCAGTCGTCCCAATGGAAGAGTCTAGGAGAGCCAAGGCCAAAAAAAAAAACACGCCAAGTTCGATCAAATGTCAAGGTTTTGCTCATTGTTTTCTTCGATTACCATGGTGTAGTGCATCAGGAGTTCTTACTACAAGGTCTTACCGTAATAAAGAGTATTACCTTGAAGTTATGCGCCGTTTGCGTGAAGCAATACGAAAAAAACGCCCGGAATTGTGGAAAAAACCATGGTTTTTGCATCATGATAATGCACCTATTCACTCATCTTTGCTTGTGAAAGATTATTTGGCCAAAAAGAACACCGTTATCATGTCTCAGCCACCGTATTCATTAGATTTGGTCCCCTGCGATTTTTTCCTGTTCCCAAGATTAAAGAGACCCATAAAAGGATGACGTTTTGTGACGATTGAGGAGATAAAAACTAAATCGCCAAACACTCAAAACACTTGTCTTATTTATGCCTCTCACAAACAAACTAAATATGCTATATGGATAAAAAAGTCAACATATCTTCGAGATGAGTGTACCAACATAAAAAAAAAAATAATAATCGAAAGTCAAATGTACGTAGCGAGCGAATTTTGCGAATTCACCTAATTTTTTTAACACACCTCGTATGTATGGAATATATACAATACAAGTAGTGGTAGATTTTTCCATAGTATGAATTTATCTTATACGGAAAGAGTTCAAAAGAGTATGGATTATAAGAAAATTATATTTCAATAATAGTTTTGAAAGACATCACAAATTTCCAAGGTTAATCTGTTACCTAACTACCGAATTCCGATCGTCTACAACTACGTGGATGAACATGGCTACTGGTACTGAATATTTATTACATCACTTAAGGAATCTTCACCCATTCGTGTGTTTATTTTTCATTCATAGCTGGACGAGCAGGTTTTAATATATAGGTAAATATTTTTATATCTGAATTTTATTTGAAAATTATTACGACGTTTTCTTGCATTTAAATAGATATTAAATTTATTTCGGATTTAAACAGTGAGTTGTTACTTTTTTTTGCTTCAAAGACAACACCTGTCTGTTTCCATTCATAAAAATCATGGTGTTAATTAAAAAATCATTAATTATACATAACATAACATTAATTAAATATACATATTCATAAAGGAACAAATACTATTAATCCGTACTATAAAACGTGTATTTGTAAAAATACAAAACAATGATAAACAAAATCCAAATCGGATTTATCAAACTATTTGAAATGTTTCAACGTTTGAGAGCCTCAAAAGTCAAACGCCAATCTTAGGTGATGCGTGATTTGATAGCGCATCATTTTCGTCTTAGTTTAACAGGTGAATCTTACAACTCAGTGCCCAAATGGGTGTTTTACGGCGCACGCGAACTGAGTAAATATCTTTTTGGAAAATTCATTTAATTATTAACCAATAAATAGATGACGATGGACTGTGATAGCAACGGAAACAGAGCATAATGCATGCAAATATGATAGTCGGTCAAGACCGGTCATATATCACGCAGTCTGTCATTAAGGTATGCACCTTTTGGATTTAGTTCCAACGCTAAATTTATATTCGCATAGTACTTTTTTTACTTTTTTTTATGGTGTGGAACATTTCTCTATGGAAATATCAAATTAAGCCGCTTATAAACAACCATCAAGTCGACGGCTAAAGGATGGTTCGATAAATCGATTTTTCGGCCGTTAATGAATTGATTTCATATTACGATTTTCCGGCGATGAATGTATTGAAAAACTCGGCATTTTTTTTTTTTTCTTTATTTTTTTGGGTGCACATTTTGAAAATTGTCATAATCTATGATATGCGTAGTCAGAAAATTACCGTGGATTGGTCAACGAAACACAAAATATGTATTATTCTTCCAAAAACGAGTATACTATATTGCCTTCAAAATAGGCCAGTTGCTAAACTTATATAAAAAAGCAATTTCCTTGCACCCCATAAATGATATTTCAGAGAACTTCCCAAATTCAATGAGCTTACTGACCGTCGCACGTCGGTTAGTACATCCGATTATTGTTCGCATTAGCCCGCGTTCAATCCCGCACACAATCACATACCATACAATTGAGCAGCGGTCTTCTCAATGTGTCTGAGCAACAATTCGAGTAGTCGAATAATCGACAAGTCTGGTAACTATGATGTTCGGAATGGTCGTTAAAGTGGGACCTACAGTTAACTGAGTCCAAATAACGAGGGCGATGCCAAAACTAGGCGACCTCACAGGGAAGACACAAAAAAGTTGGAAACAAATTTTTAATCGTAGTTTTTTTAAAAGCTGAATAAAATACTCAAATTTGCATTATGTATTAAATTTTTTTTTTATTGAAATCGATAAATTGGTCTTTGCCATTTAATTTTCAAAGGTAGTTTCATGTAAATGTTGTCCGCTGTTCCGTCTCAAAATGTCCTTTCGGAAGGTCCAATTTTTCGTCACTTTTCCGAGCGTTTCGGCCTGTATTCCACGAATAACGCGTGTTATGTTATCCTGTAAGGCTTCAATAGTGTTCGGCTTATCCACATAGACTAACGACTTGACATAACCCCACAAGAAATAATCATGAGGCGTTAAATCGCAAGATCTTGGGGGCCAACTCACAGGGCCAAATTGAGAGATAAGCTGCTCACCAAATTCATCCCTCAACATATCCATTGTTTCACGAGCAGTGTGGCATGTTGCACCGTACTGATGAAACCACGTGTCAACCAAGTTGAACTCAGCCAATTGGGGCAAAAAAAAAATCCTTGTGGTTGAGTAACACATGCCCAATCGCTGAAAACGGCGAAGAATTGACATTCACTATCGTCATTTACACTGGTCGCTACGGCTGCAATATTTTCTTCGGTACGCACTCTACGCATGCGAGTTGATGGTTTTTTGTCCAACAAAGTAAATTTGGTGCGAAATTTGGAGATAACAGCACGAATTGTTGACCATAAAATGGTTGTATCAAACGATGCACATTTGTTACAGAGTACGAATTTTGATAATAACGATTACGATAACGACAACGATTTGCAATGACTGCTCGTTTGTTAGTCTTTCCATGATGAAATGGCAGAGTATACTGTACATATTTCACTTTGACAAGTGACGTTTGGACGCCATTATCAACCAGTGCTGACAACTTGAAAAACTTAAATTTTAAAAAATTACCCTGTATTAAGAATCTAGGTCGGCTTTAATGTTGGTTGGACTGAGGTCTTTCAAATGTAGATATTGAATTACAACACGGTGATCAATTTTCTCAATGTTTACAAATTCACTGGGATCGTTTACTTTTGATGGCTCCAATCAAAAAATACTAAATAATATGGCGTCTTGAACTTATATCTTTTATAAGATTACCACTTTCACCAAAATAATGTTTTTCAAACTACTGACACCATCTATACGTCGGTTCGGATAGTTTTGGGACCGCCCTCGTACTTATGACAGCCAGTAATACAATTGTAGTACTTCAATAGTAACACAAATTTTAAATTTCTGAACGGATACAAATTTCAGGTCTTCTTTATTTCAATGTTTCAGTCAGAATGACAAATTTTGGAACAATTCATGAACTTAAATGAAAAACATAACTGATTATTATAGAATAATAGTACAGTAAAATGTTGTCGCCACACAATCATCAAAATATTTTTAAAATGCATTTTTCGGAAGAGAGTTCAGTTCTCATCGCAAATTCTCTTTTATGTCTTCTGTCAACTGAAAAGGGAATGAAAAAAATACAGCAGATGAATACGCTGATTATTTGTTAATCTGAAGTTCATTTACGATGGATAGCCTTGTGAGATGGTCCACAATTCTGGACTTTCACGATGAATTTACTCTATCATCGCTTGACATTTTGGTAAGATTTTTAAGAGTACAACTCCACAATAAATAAAGGAAACAAGCAAAACTGCCTTGACTTTTGATCGACGTTGACGTTTCTTCTTACGTTTCGTCTCTCAAACCTAATTGACTCATTTACTATTTCGATCGATATTAATTTAGGTGAAGACGTTAATATCCCACCCAAAGGGGCGCAAATTTTCCATTACATCTTGTCCGCTTTTAAATACGCTGTACTACTTATATACGCATGTTTTTGATAGTCACGCCTTCTCTAGCATTTTCAGCGATTTGATTCAATTTGCAGCACCAAATTTAAGATAAATTCTTTGTTTTCATTCATTCGTCGATATGAGATGAAGTTGCAAAAATGAGCACTGTAAACAAACTAACTGATAGATGGCGCTACTGATAAACTACTTGTCAGTGTCAGAGGACAGCGACAAAAAGAATTTTCGTAATCTCTTTAAGTCAGCTTTTTAAATTATTACTTCTCTGTAGTTTTTTGACAGAATGTATTTTTGCGACTCAAGTGGCAAATGTATTCCACGTAAACCAATCCAAGTTCTCAAATTTCATTTCAGTTCCGAAAGAGATAGAAGGGGCAGCATAAAAATGAACACATTTTATAGTTTAAAATTATTTTAGCGATTTTGATATTCTTTATTATAAGTTGGAAGTATACTAAAGTTACCATTCTTGATCATCGTAGAAATCTATGTCGATTTAAGCATGCTTCTCTGTTCAATGACGTGTCTGTTGAGTCTATGAGTGAGAAAGACCGAACTCTTTGACTTAGAATTTTTTAAATCTTGCACAAATATGTTTCATAGAAATGTGTAGATTAAGTTTGAAGTTGGACAAACTCGGTTCGGTAGGATAAACCATCCTTGTACAAGAATGGAACCTAGAACAAAAATAAATTCCCGTGCACATCATGATGCTCTTGGGAAAACTATTCACATTCAATGAGTCAACACGCATGCTGCTCTTAGACTCACTGAACGGAAACTACTGCCTAAAGACGACTTCAGATGTCCGTTTGGAACAGTTTACTGGACATGACAGATTACTCGATTACGCGAAATGTTCGCCAAGCAGACCAGAATGATCGCCGTTCAAAGAAAGATAGGTGGCTGTATTGGTATCGACCACGTGAACGATAGTCTCGTTTGACACCCAATTTTGGCCTTGCTTATTTGAAATACTGAAAATATGTTTCAATTGAAAAACAAACTATTTAGTTTATTTTATCTATTTAGTAGTTTCAAAACTACTGGCAAGGCTGCCTAGCTGTTAAATACCTATCATCTGAAGTGTTATTTATTTAGTGAAAGGTTTGTCATTTACGAATATGGATCGTTTAACAACCGAAGAACGCATAAAAATTGTTAAAACTACTACACTACTACTACTACAAAAGTGGCATTCAAACGTGGGCTTTCAATTGAATAAAATTTTCTTCAGCGAGGAAGCTCATTTAACAGTCGGTGGTTACGTCAACAAGCAAAATGGAGCTCTAAAAACCCAGAAGTGGAATTGCATTCGGAAAAAGTGACTGTTTGGTGCGCATTATGGTTTGGAGGTGTCATTGGGCCGTATGTTTTTTGAAAACTATCCCAAAAGGATCCACTGCTGCAAAGGTAACAAAAAAAAAAAAGATTGACTTTTTAATGCAAAAATGCCGCTCTTTGATGTATACGAGGGCGGTCCTAAAATTGGTCGATCTGAAGTAAAGAAGGTGCCGGTAATTTGAAATTAAATTATTTTAGTAAAAAGTGGCAACCCTTTAAAACATATTGTTTAAGTTCAAGGCGCCATGTTGTTTAGTATTTTTATTTGAGCCAACGATCTTGAGTAAACAATCTCAGTGAATTTATAAACATGGAAAAAATTTATCACCGTTATGTAATTCAATATTTCCATTTGGAATATTAGTCTCAGACCAGTCAACATTAAATCCTGCTCTGGGAGAGTCCGCTCCTTCCTTTACGACTGTAAAATATTAGGTAGCAGAATTTAAACAAGGTCATACGAGCTGTCAAGACGGACATCGTAGTGGTCGACCTAGTGAGGAGTCCACGTCAGACACGGTTAAGAAAATCCACAAAATGGTATTGGATGATCGTCGACTGAATGGAGTGCGTGAGCTAGCTGAAATGATAGGCACTTCAAAAAGTGCTATACATCGTATATTTACCGAAGATTTGGAAATGAGAAAGCCGCACGCAAGATGGGTGCCGCGCTTGCTTTCTTCAATAGAGCAAAAACAGAGTCGTGAAGATGTCTCAGTAGAGCGATTGGCGATGTTTCACCACAATAAAGGCCAATTTTTACGTCGATTTATAACAGTGAATGAGACATGAGTCCACCGCCTCACACCTGACACAAAGCAGTGGATGAAATGGTAGAATCGTGTCCAAAGAAGGTGAGGGTCATGGCGTCTGTTTTTTTTTTTTTTTTTTTTTTTTTTTTTTTTTTTTTTTTTTTTTTTTGAGATGCGTACAGGATTGTTTTTATTGATTATCTTCATTTTTATCAAAGGAAAACCCATCAACGGCGAATATTATGCTAATTTATTGCAGCGTATTGCGGTAATGAAATTGTGGAATGGAGGCGAAAAGGAAAGTGTTGTTTCATAAAGACAACGCAAGGTCACACATCCACTGAATTATAGTTCATTATAGTTTCAGATTTAACTCCCTCGGACTATTTTCTATTTCCGAACTTGAAAAAATGACTCGGTGGTAAAAGATTTGCCAACAAAGAAGAGTTGAAGTCTGCGGTTGATGGCTATTTTAAGGAGTTTGACAGTTCTTACTATAAACAGGGCATATAAGCTATTGAATATTGCTGGAAAATGTGTATTGAGCTAAAATGATTTTAACCAACTTTTTTGCATCTTCTTTGTTAGGTTGACTAGTTTTGGGACCGCCATCGTACAAATATTGTCAATATATGACAATCAAGATTACAAATAGAAATAGTTTCTCTTATCACGGAAATTGATTATGGCCTACCACTGATTTAAGTCGGTCCAATAAAAACCGAACCATTAAAATACTTTTTTGCATTTTGGAAATATAATTCTTGACACAAGCGCCAGTAACAAATATCTTAATATTCCGATATGTTATCCGATAAACCCCCCCATATTTGAAATATTCATCAGCAACATCTTGATTCACTCATGTTCGCCTCAGCCGATCCCGGCAGTAGTTGTATTACAAAATGGAAATGAAAAAGATCTCATTAATTATTTTGAAATTTTGGTTTGTCTGGCTTTGTCTCCAAGTATCAGTTCCTGAAGAAGATACGCTAATTGGCACTGCTGGCACCGGGGTTGAGAATTGGAAATGTGTTAATTGGCGCCTGGCTCATATGTGTGATTCTCTGCATGTGATTTTCTGTTGTTGAAGTTTAACTAATTTGATATCTTAGACGTTAATTAATCATTTTGCACTAAATTAGTTAACTAAGCCAAGAGAATTTAATGGCAATAAATGCAAGGAAAACTACGAACAACAAATCGATTTCAGTGAATTCATGTTCAATCAAATGGATCGATGTTGCAATTATATGTCTTACAAGGTTTTTGGTCGTTCATGGCGTCACTGTGAATGAAAAATATCTATTAGGGAGTTTTGCTTCAATGTTAGATTTTATCTAACTACGATATAAGATTATATTTGGCTATTGTTGCGTTTTTGTGCATTAAACATTTTAATCTTGAACGAAACTAATTTGCGGTTATTTTCTATGATGCCGACCATATAATCGGCGGCATACACATGTTGCACATTATTTCTATGTGGGGCATTTTACGCCATACGAGTACTACGTAATCAGTCGGGGAAATATATTAGAAGTGCTGCCAAATTGAAAAACATGCTAATAAAACATATACTATAATTTGATCAGTTATTTTTTTGTACGAGTTTATATGAAGTCATCAAAAAGTAAAACAATTAAAAGAATAATAAATAAGAAAAAAAGATTGCTTTGCATTTAACATTTAGTAGAACGAATTCTATTATTTTTGCATGACATTGATTGATTTTGATCAAATCTACACCGTTTTATTCGTTTATGCCTCTGTCATAGAAACCCTTGTCTTTATTGGTTAGAAGACTGAGACAGACGATTTCCACTTCTCTGGAGGCAAATTTTTCACTCGCAAAATTGTTCGTCATAGGCAGGAACAGGCGGTAATCACTTGGTGGCTGGTCCGGACTAGAGAGTTGATGCATAAGAACCTCTTACCCAAGTTTCCGAAGCTTCGGGTCAGCTACCATCGATGTGTGTGGCTTGACGTTGCCCTAATGAACACACTTCCTACCGTACTGGCCAAAGCTGTCTGCTTCTGCGCGGTTGCTGCCTTCAGACAGTCCAATTGTGGACAATGCATATCTGAACTAATAGTTTGGCCGTAGGTGAGCAATTCAAAGGAATCCCACTCACCAAAAGTACAGTAAAAACCATCGTTTGCGCGTTTTAATCACAACCGTTTTCGAAGTGATTCACTTTTCAATGCCCTTTACCATCCCCCTAGCAACAGGAACGACCCTAAAGAAGCCGTTGAGAGATATCGGAAGATTAATCTTTTCTGTTGTATAGTCGTACTACCATGGAGATCTTTTGAAGAGAGATATGGTAAATAGACTAGAACAGCATGACATTTATTGTTGTGTCGATATTTCTCCTTGGACATTGAAAATTTATGGCGTATATGATGGACGACCAGTTCCATGCGAGGTATGATATAGCAAAACTGGAGCAGTCTTTGTCAGCGAAACCCAGACCAGAGGATTCTTCTCTTCTGGTAGCACGGGAGACCAGGGGCCCCAGGAACATTTTGTTCTTGTCTGGTAGTGGCGTTGGACCCCTTGTGGGAGCATCGTGCTGGCTGTGGTTGCCCGAACATGTGTTTTCAGTGATTTTGCGTTGCTTCAGGATCTCCTGAAGGTAATGTGGGATCTTGAAAAACACTGTTCTTCGTCTATCTGAGGTGTCCTAGATAGGCCTCACTCCTAACCGGGATGAAGCTCATTTCATACCAGTGACTTTAAAGGTACTTTGGCTGAGAGAGAAAGCAAGCCCTGAGCAAATTTTCCAAGGGGACTTGCTTCTTATCTCAAAGGGGCGCTGGCTGTCCCAAAAAGGAAAAGAAGGATACAAAGGAAAAGAAAAAGAGAAAACAGTCCCATGTGTGATGGCACACCATGAATAAGGTCTTACGGCGAGACTCATGTAAATAACCGCAATTGATTGATTGCCCCTTACCATCCGCTTCAGAAATGGGCCGATTTTGTTGCAATTCAGCAGTGATTCGCAGATGGAAATTCGGTCCTTGAGGTTCTTTTGGTTAGCTCGTACGGCACCTGCCCATTGAGCTTTCTTTTGTATTCAATTTTATTCAAGTGGTTCCGGATTTTTTTTAATATTTACGATAGCTTCTGGTCCATCGAAATAGGGCTTACATGAAGATGGGTCTTGACAATTTCCATTATTCTATCAGGCCTTCAATGAGATTTTTTTTTGCGGTAACTCGTTTGCCATCCTTACATCGAGCTTCTTTTTGTCTCCTGCATTATTCAAGTGGTTCCAGACCGTTTTTTGTGCAATTTTTATCTCCTGGGGAATCGAAACAATGCTTACATGAAGGTGTATCTTAACGATTCCCATTGTTTTATCGACATTTTCAACAACTGAGTTTCCAGATCATTAACATCAAAATTACCGGATTGAGATGATGCCAAACTTCCCCTCAAGCGACAATGAGACCATATAATTTTCACAGTCTTACTACATCATTTGCTTACACATTAACCATTATTCTCCGATGTTTCTGTAAGATGAGTTAGATCAGATTTTAAATATATTTCAAACCTCCTGATATCACATGTTTTCAAACAAGATTATCCGTTCAACTTCTAAACTGCGTCTTTTAACATCACTAGTCAACACGGTTTTGGACTGCAGCAACCAAATATCTTTCTAGGATAATTTAGTGGGCCGAATTCGAATCTGTATTTGCCTTTTCTCTATCACATCAGGTTTTCAAGATACAAAAAAAAAATGTTTTTCTTTGTTTTTTGTATAAAAAATAATTAGTTTATTTAAAAAATCAATAAATTCTCAAAAGCGAATGGCGTTATTTGAACGTCGTTTGTTTGTTGTTGGTTCGGTTTCACGTATAAGAGTCCAGCAATAATCTTCCACCCAGCATAGCTTTGTCCCAAAATCCTTGATAATTTCTTTAAATTTTCATAAAAATCTTGGTGAGCACGCTCCCCTTGTTCGTCGCTCACCGCACCTTGCTTTTGTGGAAATAAAATCTAAATGCGAATGAAGGAAATACATTTTGTCATTCGTGCACCTAATTCATGATAATTTTTCAATAATTCAGCAACAACTTGTCTGTATTTTCACTCTTATTGTTACCAAGAAAACTATTCACGATGCTCTTTAAAGATTTCCAGGCCATCACTCAATAGCTTCCTGCTTTGAAAGCCAGCAAATATGCCTTCTTTGATATTAGCCTATGAAATTTTAAGGGAAAACCACTAACTAATATTTAAATGCTGTACTATCTTTGTCCAGAGTCTTGACAACGTTTTGAAAATGGTCCAATTTTATGAGCAGCGCCGGAAGAAGAACGTAATATGGATCAATTAATGGTTTATTTGAAATGTTTTAAATACTCAGTAGAGTGGTGAATACTCAGTTCTTTTTGATCACTCTGTTCTGACGTAATGATGACATGTAGAGTGACTATCCCATAGAAAAAGGTTGTGAAACCTCCTTCCATACCAGTCAACCAGTCAAACCAATGACCTGAAACTGATTGATTTACAGTTATTTACGATGGTCTTTACCAGATATATAAAGAAATTTAAATCACGCACCTTAAGGTCACCACAGATCTTCCATTAATTATCGTTGTATTTGAGTAATGTACAAATTGCAGTCATTGATTTGTAATTTTCCTTTACATTAACGCCATGAGCAATTTTGCTATGGATGGTTTTTCATTCCCATTATGCAAAAGAAGAGCCTTTAAACTGTACTTAGACGCATCATTAAATAATCTTCATTAAGTTTTTTTTCAAATGGCTGGTTCATTTTTTGAAATAAACCATCAACATCGGTACGAGTACAGTATAGAATAAAGTGTTTCTTTTTAAAATATGCAGCCAATTCCAAGCTTCTATCTCTATAGTTTGTTACTTTTGCCCCAACTGCAAGATGAAACTAGTAGTTCTGCGTCTTGCTTCGTTTAATGTAAATCTCGAATTAGGTCATTCAGCTCAGCTTGAGTCACTAAATGGCTTTCATTATCAGCCTGATACAAACTACTACTGCTGATGAAAGATGTTTCGGACTCACTGCTCGTAGCAGAATAATGGATATGACTGATCATTTGGTGGACTTTAAACTGGTTTGGAAACCGATGGGACATTTGCGTAAGTAATATTTGTTTTCAAATATGAAAATTGAATCCAGCAACTTTTGTTAAAGAGAAGTAACAATCGGTTTGATGGTTACTTGACTCCCTCCGAAGTACTGGAATTGAAAAATCGAAATAGATTTGTTGCCATTTGACCACTTGCATAAAACAGTTCTGCAACTATTGCAAAACATTGTCCGTGTCCACGGTTTGTTCAAGTTTCTGACAGCAAACTCAAAGTAAAGTAAATAATATACATACTTTAATGATTCTGATATTGCATATCCTTTTTTTCTAACCAAATATTCACCACACACAAAGCAGAAATAGCTTGAATCAGTAACACACAAACGCTACTATTATGAAGATTTAGAATGAATGTGAGCTTCTGTCAAATTGTAAAGTTGTTGTGTCAGTAATGACTGTTTTACGGTATTGCCAGCATAAAAAATAAAAAATGAACAAGACGTCATAGCCTAATTTTTATGCCAGATTCGAATTCAGTGCACTCAGATTAGCTAAATAACATGCTTCGTTTCTCCAGTCAATTTTTTTCTTCCAAATTTGTAGACCAGTGTGTTAGAACAGTTTGCTAGTCGAGAATGCTCGCTGCATATGTGGCAAGAAGATCCGCATGGATATCGGATATTTTTCTGCTTTCGTTACAGTTTTTGAGAAGACTGCTGTACCATGCTTATAGTTTTTGGACGCCATCATCTGGATTACCAGTGTAATTAAATATTTTGTGTTTTTCCCCTATAGAAAAGACCGAACAATAGGTTAGCACCTAGACTAAAGTTTCGTTTTATATTAAATCAGTCGTTAAGATTTCGTGTTGCTTAATATCTATTGTCGCATACGGGTCATATTTGCCGAGGATGTTGAACTTATACATGATGACTTCAAATTGTGTGTGATCTTTCGATTAAATCGCATTTCAATTATCGCAAAACAAATATGAACTTGATTTGGACTGAGTTTGGGTATTGTCGTATTTCATTCACCTTAGTCTTCGTCTTCTTCACTTATATGACATGATTTCTCTACAACACCTCAGTAAATTCTACGCATCTGCGGCCAGGCTGTCATCCTTATTTTTACAGGAAGAAAAAACATTAGATATCACAAAAGTTATTATGAACATTTTGCATTTTTGTGATTTTTTGGTATAAAAATCAATTGAGTACTATTTGCCTTATTTACAAAATGATATTAAATACTTCCCAAATTAATATCAGAATTTCGATTGCTAATCGTAGTCCTTTTGATTTTGATGAATGTGAGGTGAATCTGAATTGGTTTCAGGTTTTAAATGCACAAAAGAAAAAGTAAAATTCGGAAAATGGTTTCTGTAGAAAATATTGTGTCGGCTCTTAAGCTCAAGCTTATTCAGTGAATTTCAAGTAGCCATGTCTTGGAGTAGCAGATTCACAGATTCTTAATCTCTAATTTTTGCTATTGAGGGTAAACGTCGTGGGGGCGACCTAAATCCACGACTGACGATAATGCAGCAAATGTGAAGTACAGAAAGTAAAAAAAGGGTCAAACTTCTGTGATTGACACATAAAACAAGAAATGCTGTCTTCGAAGGCCCTTGGTTGGTTGTGTTCTGAGTGTACAAAAATAATCATGGATGCACGAACAAATCATCACGGTAGGGGGGAGAGAACATTTTCCATTACTTGTAAAGACTGTCTAAAATTCAGAAAGAAAAGTCAAAATCCGTATCCTTTTTCTATTTATTTTACATTATCGAAAGAGTTTGCTTTCATTCATATACATATGCCGCCCCCTTCCTTTCTACCTCTATTCATCCAGAGGGTTTCAAAGTAAATCTATAAGAAGACCAAAATAGGCAAAGTTATTACTTTTATACTCTGCACTAATTGCTTCTTCATTATGGTGGTTTTTAACCATAATTAATGATATACCAACAGTCCAACATTTACGCGAGAGCAGGAGAAATGAATGAATGAACGAATTTTTCAACAGAAAGGACCTTTATATGGTGTATATAACACCTATGCTATGTCTTAACATATCTATAATATAACATTCAACATATTTTTGATTTCAATAAATCATTTATAAATAGTTAACTTTACTAAGGCTGGAATATTTCACACAAATTGACCCATACACCACCATTGCTTTGTTATACGATACATATCGTAGTGTTGCTTTTTGTTTGCATAATTATAGCCTACAAATCTGCTGTATCTGCTATAATCTTAATAATGCATTTGAACACACCCACCAATTTTAAATGCTGCCGATACTGCCGCAGCAGCATTTGAGGCGTCCAATTCACGTATGAGTGTTGCAGCATATGCTGCTGATGTATGAAATAATGTCCGCACACTGGACAATTTTATGTATCTGGGCTAAAACAAGAAACCTCTACCAATGATCTTTATCACGGAGATTTACACAAGAAATCATGTACGCCAAATTAAAGATTAATATGAGAAATGGCTCAAAGCCATCCAAATCTAAATAATCAGCAATCGCACATTGGTTTAGGTGCCAAATATACGAGTATATTTACTGGAAAACCCATAACAATGTTTTAAATTTGATATAAATAAAACTAAAAATACAAGGGCGGTCCCAAAACTAGCCGACCTAACAAAGACCACATAAAAATGTTGGGAAAAAATTTCCTTATTTTCCACCACAATCCCCTTTTAGTTCGATACAATTTTTACAGCAACATTTAAAAGTTTCCATAGCCTGTTTATAGTAAGAACTGACTCCACCTCTCCATTGTTGGCAAATCTCTTACCACAGTGTCATTTGTTCAAGTTTGGAAATAGAAAACAGTCATGGGCAGCTAAATCTGGTGAATAAGGTGGATGATGAAGCATTTCGCACTTTAATTCATTAATTTTGTCCATCGCAATAGTGGATGTGTGAACCGAAGCATTGCCTTGATGAAACAACAATTTGTTTAACTGTTTAAGACCGTTGGCGATGAGCTGATAAAAATCATTCCTAAATACGGTTTGATTCGAGGAATGCATGCCCAATGTCCGATGATTGAAATTTGAGTGTATAGGTACTATGTCCTGTGTTTAAAACAGGCGAGTCAAGTGCGTGTAAATTTACGGCAAATTACGGCATCAGTCTTTAACTCATCCCTTATAAGGTCCTGTGGAGTGTGATATGTGCCAAACTAAAGCCGATTTTAGCTGAACTGATTAGGCCTTACTAAAGTGTGATATGTTATTGCAGTCTTCTAGAACTTCTAATGTAAATATCTGTATATTTTTAGCATCCTTTTCTTTTAACCGTATTTAAGTTCAACAATTTGATATAAATCTTAGAACCATTTATTGGTGAATAGCCCAGTAAACAAGGAGTATCCTGGAAAGTTAAAAAGATCTGCTGATCGTAGTATTGAAGTAGTGAAAAATTGCGTAATCATATTCATAATAATAATCATTATGAATCATAATCATTGATGAATGTAACATAAGCTTGTCATAGGAGGGGTGCTGTTGATTTTGGCACCTTTTCAGTGCGCTTTTACCAGGTCCTCCAAAGCAAAAACGAAAAAAAATACTAAAAATGTTTACTGCTCTCACAACGACTGCCGCTTATAACGCTATTAATTTAATTTCATTAGTCCCTTTGGGGTGTAATTAAAAAGAGCTTCCTAAGAAGTAAAAAATATGCTTAAATACCATTTTTGGAAGCTATGAAAATACTATTCGTATGGAACGATTAACACTTTTTCCCCCGGAAAGAATACGAACACGTAATGCAGATATGTTTTTCCGATTTTACGAAAATTTGAAAAGTTGTCAATTTAATATCAGTTATACCGCCCTTAATGTATTAATAAGTTCGAAAATTCACCAGCCGGAAACCCAAAATTCTTCATGTTAGAAATTAAAAATTAAGAATTAAAAGTTTAGAAACTTAACGGAACTAAAGTCGTCCAAAATTATCTTTATTTAGGATTATGTTGTAATTCTGTAGTATTTATACAGGGTGTCCATCGGGAGGGTATACTACTTTTGATTAAATGAAAGAGAATGGATCTTATATTGATAAATGTTTTATTTAATGTCGGCAATTATGTATGGAATACAATATCAGATAAATTTCCGCCTGTGTTAGCCTCACAAATGCGAGCCCTTGTGAGCACATTTTTCATTACATTCTTACACATTTTACGTAGAATTTCATTAATTTCATCACGAATATTTTGTTTGAGTTGCTAAAGCGTTTCTGGTTTGTTTGTATAAACCTTGCTTTTCAGGTATCCTCACAAAAAGAAGTCCAGATCAGCCAAAGCAGGCGACCGTGGAGGTCATTTCTTGAAATAACTTGTTGTGGAAAGAGGTCTCGCAGTAATTCCATTGTAATCCTGGCTGTATGCGATGTGGCACCGTCTTGTTGATACCGCATGTTAATCAAGCCCAAAGCATGCAGTAGGGGCGTTAAAAAGCTTTCAATCATATCACAACATCGATCCCCATTAACAGTTACCGTTACGCCGCTTTCAGTTTCAAAGCAGTAAAGTCGAGTGATTCCTCCTGACCAAATTGCACACCAGACTGTCACTTTTACTGGATGCAAAGGTGATTGATGAATAATTTGAGGCTTTTCCATTGCCCAGAACCGACTAATCTGTTTATTCACATATTCATTCAAATGAAAATGTGCCTCGTCACTCATCATGATTTTTTCATGAAAATCGGGGTTGTCATGGACGAGCTGTAATATCCTATTAGCATATGTACGGCGGCGTAAATGGTCTTGTGGAAAAAGCTCTTGCTTGTGTCAACTGAATCTTAAATGGAAACAAATGCAAATCCTTGTGCAAAATTGTGGCCAAAGTTGTTCTTTGAATACCAAGCTGCTGAGCACGGCGTCGAATTGAGGTTGATGGATTGTTTTGAACACTTTCTTGAGCAGCAGTAATGTTTTCAGCCGACCTTGCTTTGGTCTTGTTGTGGTCCATGCTTGGCCCTGTCAGCTACAGACCCTTTTTCTTTGAAATCATTCACAACACGATAAATAGTGCGTCTTGTTGGCACGTTGTTTCTCCCAAAAATTTTCACGGAACTTTCTCATTGTCACAGTAATGGATGATTGATTTTGAAAAAACAGTTTTAACTATTAAAACACGTTGGTTTATCGAATATTTTTCTTAACAAATTTGCCATGTCTCTCCTTCACGACTGCCAAATATGAACTGTCAAGACTAATGTTTACCAAAATGGCGACACAACAAAGTTGTGTACCTTCCCGACGGGCACCCTGTATATATATAAATATATACGAGCATAAATATAAATGTGACCGCTTTTCTCTTCAACATATTATTTAAAGAAATCCTGATTTTTCAAGGATATTTTAAGAGAGTACAGTTTAGGAACGGTCGGTCTTTGATAATGCCAAAATATTTATTTAGGCGGAAACATTGATATCGGTTTTTTGTACATGTCTTCTGGAAAATATGTTCGTGAATGTAAAGTGAGGCTTGCCTGCTCTTCCCAATGAGCATGAGTGAACACCTTTTTCAATGCTTTCCTAGGTAAGAAACTGTCAATCTTCAGGGAAGACATATTGATCGGATAGCGTTTGAAAATTTTTAGACGAAAACACTGGTCTTCATAAAGGTCTCTTGGTGTAGGACTGCCCAATGCATTGCCAGTTATACAGCAAGGTCTTGCAGATGGCCTGGACAATTCTACTGAAGATCTATGTTATCACCTCATAAATAATATTAAGTAAATCTTTCCAGACCAAGGTGCCATTGATCCCACCCATTCTGCTTAAAGCCATACATTTTAATGGCTCTTCAGTTTATTAACGGGATTTGTAACGACAAATCAAAGAGATTTTAATGCGCCCTCTTGCAAAGCTTTTTATTTGATACTAAGAAAATTCTAGGATATGACTGATTGTTTTATTTATGGGTTAATCGAATTAATCAAGGCCAAAAAGTAACACCAAAACAATATTCATAATTTTTGTTTCTTTTGGATTTCTGTTATGATCATTGCGCCCTTGATGTTTGCTTTTTTAATGTCTTAAGCAAAGTATAAATTTGTGGTGGCATGAATTCGTTCATGCATTTGCATTTAATGTACGTATTACGGTTAGGAGGTATTGACCACAAAAACGTAAGCAATTATTTATGCTAAAACTGTCAACAGTAATTAGGTTTGAAGAATTATGTTATTTATGATGAACCAGATTTATGGTTATGGATCAAACCATAGTATAGATATAAATATGTATATATAATGAGATGGCCCAGAGGCCTAATATGTTATGTCGTAGCTATCGCTGACATTATATAGCAGTCTATGTTATTAACAGTATTCATAAAATGACGTTTGACACTTTAACATGAGAGTATAACTTTTGTCGTTTTTGCTTTTAAGTTTTATATTCTGCATACACGATAGATAGTAACTTAAGGCATTTATGTCGGTTTTTGTTCCATTTATCGAAATATTTAACATTTAATCACATAATTACCTGGCAATTATGCAAATGATAAGTTATCAATTATAGGCCTGATTATGGACTAATTTTCGGTTTTTTATGTTGGTACAGGGATTAGGTAAATTTGAAATCTTCTGCTAAATATGAAATAAAATATAAAATTTTACTCATTTGATTTGGATCATACCTGTTTTCTTTTCTCATACAATCATAAGCATAAGCAATACAAAATTTTTATAAACTTGTTTTTAGTACGATTTGAAAAAAATTACAAGGATTTTTGTGCCGATTGTGGTATTTCTTATGAATTCTCATATTTAGAAGCATTCAAGCAGTAACGTAGTGAGCTACTACAGAAATTTCTGTCAGGTAAACTAACTTGCATATACAGGGTGTCCGCCGGGAAGGTATACTACTTTGTTTTGCCACCATTTTGGTAAACATTATTCTTTACAGTTCATATTTGGCAGTCGCGAAGTAGAGACGTGACAAATTTATTATGGAAAAATATTCGAAAACCCAACGTGTTCTAATCTTTAAAACATTTTATCAAAATCAATCATCGATTACTGTGACGATTAGCAAGTTACGTAAAATTTTTGGGAGAAACAACGTGCCAACAAGACGCACTATTTATCGTGTAGTGAATGATTTCAAAGAAAAAGGGTCTGTAGCTGACAGGGCCAAGCATGGACCACAACGTACTGCAAGATCGGCTGAAAACATTACTGCTGCTCAAGAAAGTGTTCAAAACAATCCATCAACCTTAATTCGACGCCGTGCTCAGGAGCTTGGTCTTCAAAGAACAACTTTGGCCACAATTTTGCGCAAGGATTTGCATTTGTGTCCATTTAAGATTCAGTTGACATAAGAGCTTCTTCCACAAGACCATTTACGCTACTGTACATATGCCTGCCAATAAGATGTTACAGCTCATCCATGACAACCCGGATTTTCATGAAAAAATTATAATGGGTGACGAGGTACATTTTCATTTGAATGGATATGTGAATAAACAGATTAGTCGGTTCTGGGCAATGGGCAATGGGAAAGCCTCAAATTATTCATCAGTCACCTTTGCATCCATTAATAGTGACAGTTTGGTGTGCTATTTGGTCAGGAGGAATCATTGGACTGAACCTTACTCCTTTGAAACTGAAAACGGCGTAATGATAACTGTCAATGGGGGGCGATATCGTGATATGATTGAAAACTTTTTAACGCTACAACTGCATTCTTTGGGCTTGATTAACATGTGGTATCAACAAGACGATGCCACATCGCATACAGCCAGTATTAGAATGGAATTACAACTTAAACAACATATCCGTGATGAAATTAGGGAAATACCGCGTGAAATGTGTGAGAATGTAATGAAAGATGTGCTCAACAGAGTTCTCATTTGTGAGGCACAGAGGCGGACGTTTATCTGATATTGTATTCCATACATAATTGCCGACATTAAATAAAACATTTATCAATGTAAGATGCATTGTCTTTCATTTAATTAGAAATTATAAACAAACAAAGTAGTATACTTTCCCGGCAGACAGCCTGTACCTTCACCTAAGGATTGTTCGCATCAAAGTTTTCGGGGTGTCATTTGAAGCGTGACAAGTCGTTACTTTCTTACCAAAAAGTGTGAATCAAAAGCATGCAATTAAAGAGCAAAATTGAAATTTTCCGCCAATCATTTACAGGGGAACCCTTGATATTTGGCAAATCGCACAAGAATTTAGAGGAGAAACCTTAATTTTTGCTAAATCGGCCAATTTGTAATTGTGGTACATTTACACTCAAAATTTATAGAGGAAAGCTTGATTTCCGCTAAATCGGCAAATAGTTTATCGAGGAACGCTTGATTTTTGTCAAATACGAGGTGTGTTCAAAAAATAAGGTGAATTTTCAAAATTTCGTGGGCTACGTACATTCGATTTTCGATTATTATTATTTTTTTTATGTTGGTACACTTGTCTCGAAGATATGTGGACGGTTTTATCCATATAGCATGTTTAGTTTGTTTATGAGAGGCATAAATAAGACAAGTGTTTTGCGTGTTTGGCAATTCGGTTTTTATCTCCTCAATCGTCGCAAAACACCGTCCTTTCAAAGGTTTTCTTTAATCTTGCGAACAGGAAAAAGTCGCAGGGGGCCTAGTCTGGTGAGTACGGTGGTTGAGGCATGATAACGGTGTTGTATTTTGCTAAATAATCTCTTACAAGCTCATTTGTACTGCTATTTGAAACTAATTGCTTATAGAAATGCTCTTTTCGTAATTACAGCACATTTTGTCTACCAATGGCCAGCTTCTCATCATTGTTTTTACAGGAGGAGAACTCTATTTCACATCCTTTGCTTCTGATGCTTTGATAGAATTTTCGATCTTTACCTCTATCCTTGTATTCGCATCATGTTAATGTTAATGAATATTATTAAAAGTCCCAACCCAAAATTGGGTATTTTCAAAATATGTGATGCTGATAAGAAAAAAAATCGCTAATAATTCTCGTTTATGACAATATGAGGTTTCACATTCACAATGTCATACAAAAACATTACTGGTGGGAACTTCATTATACTCCCAACATTTTCATAGTTTTACATATAAGTTGTCTACATTAATAGTTCACTTACCTTAAATTATTTAATAGAGGAAGTACTTTTAAACCTAAAAAAAATGGTAAAGACAAATAATAATCATTAGTTAAATGCAATAATTTATTTAAAAATAGATTAAAATCACAAAACAACCAACTACGAGCGATTCAATGCTGGAATAGTTTCAATTCTTAAACAGCCGGATTTTCAGATGAATGACTCCCACATTCAAGAGACAAGTAAATCAAGTGTGTCAGTCATTGTCAACAGATTTAGACAATGAACAATGAACATGTGGTTTACGTAAAAGATACTACATAACTATATGTATGTAAATACGAGTATATGCACATGCCCTGCTAAATATCCAGCTATGTCTGCACATAAATTATATTATCAATATCAATTAACATTCGTGACATGTGCTGCACATGACCCTCGGATTTGTAATAAATATCCGTATTTCCAGGGAGAAACAAACGCGGCATATGTCACATTTGGCATTTCAGATGTCAGGCGTGAAACTTTTCAACATAGCTTAAAATTTAAATTCATTAACTCAATTTTCTCTTAATTTGATTTTCCAGAATTTGACTTTGATTAACTGTTTGTTGATTTTTGTTCTTTTCTCTTTTTAGCGGCCATCCCAGTGTGAGACGAAAATGGAAAGTTTTGTCGATACGCATTGGACTGGCATGCAGTAAGGTGAGTTTTAAAACAATAACAGTCATTACACACTATATTTCGAACAGATATCATCAAATTATTTTACTTTAAGGCCGCTAATTCTTCAGTAAATCAACAAACACTTTCGCTACTTAGCAATAAATAAGCTTTAGATTCAATTTATAATAGTAATATAATTTAAATTAATAGTAATATAGTTTCAACAATATGTGAGTTGCCATAAATTATATTATAGACTGTTTGCTTCATGTACGAAAATCACATTTATTAAAATGACTGAATCACCACCACTCGTATGGGGTGATTTTCTAATCGTAATTTTTTTTTTTAAATCGAATAAAACACTCAAATTTGCAACATATATTAACATTTTTTATTGTAATCGATAAATTGTTCTTTGCCATTTAATTTTTAAAGATAATTTCATGCAAATATTGTCTGCGGCTCCGTCTCAAAATTTCCGTTCCGAAAGTTCAATTTTTCGTCACTTTTTCGAACATTTCGGCCTGTATTCCACGAATAACGCGTGTTATGTTATCCTGTCAGGCTTCAATAGTGTTCGGCTTGTCCACATAGACTAACGACTTGACGTAACCCCATAAGAAATAATCAAGAGGCCTTAAACCGCAAGATCTTGAGGGCCAACTCACAGGGCCAAATCGAGAGATAAACTGCTCACCAAATTCATCTCTCAACATATCCATTGTTTCACGAGCAGTGTGGCATGTTGCACCGTCCTGATGAAACCACATGTCAACCAAGTTCAATTCAGCCAATTGGGGCAAAATAAAAATTCCATGTGGTTGAGTAACACATGCTCAATCGCTGAGAACGGCGAAGAATTGACATTTCACGATCGTCATTAACACTGGTCGCTACGGCTGCAATACGCACTCTTCGGTACGCACTCTGCGCATGCGAGTCGATGGTTTTATGTCCAACAAGGTAATTTTGGTGCGAAATTTTTAGATAACAGCACGAATTGTTGATTCAGCAGGTCGATTATGACGACCATAAAATGGTCGTATCAAACGATGCACATTTGTCACAGAGCACAAATTTTGATAATAAATTTCAACGATTTGCAATCGTTGCTCGTATGTTAGTCTTTCCATAATGAAATGGCAGAGTATACTGTACACTTTTCACTTTGAAAGATAACGTTTGAACGCCATTACCAACCAGTGCTGCCAACCTGGAAAACCTAAATCTTAAAAAATCATCCTATACATTAGCTTGTGTATAAGCAGACATTTTCTAGTATTTTTTTTTTGGAATTGGGGCTCGTGGCACTACCTCGTTGAAACCATATATAGCGTTTAGTTCATAGTCTTTAATTGCAGGCCAAAAACGTCGGTTATCATACGGCCGGCCATAGCGCTCTGAATTGAAATTCGAATTATCCGCGACACTGTCACTATAAGAAGTGATATTTTCGGCTGTGCGTACATTGCGATGACGCACAGGTCTGACTACTTTTGTAACGCTTCCAGTTCCTTCAAATTTTTTTATAATCTTCCTTATTTCTTACACAGTACGTCGATTATTACGATTATAATCACAGCGTAATGCAAAAAAAGTACCCACGTTTAAATCACCACTTTTAGTGAGTTTTAACTATTTTTACGTGTTCTTCGGTTGTTAAACGATCGATATTCGTAAATGGCAAACCTGTCACTAAATAAATAACACTTCAGATGACAGGTATACCACAGTTTACAGCCTTATATTACATTGCTTTCCAGTCCTCTATAAAACCGGAGAAAAATCGACCTAGTAGCCATACTCCCTCTCGCACTTCTCATACAAGTGATCGATTTAGTCATATATAGGTATAGGGTGGCGCATAAGCAACGTTAAGATTTGATCAGTGAATATATTTTTGTTTAAGTCTTTTTTTCGTCTCTTTGCAGAATTAACTAAATAATACTTAGGAAATTTATGATGGAAAGGCTCAGCACATAACAAAGAACCAAAGTTGTTCAATTTTATTTTGGAAGTCAGCATTCGATTATTCAGATCATGTCGAAATTTCTTTCATGTTCGAAATACTCCTAGCATTCCAACAATTTACCGATTGGTTTGGCGTTTTGGGTAACAAGAGGCTGTCTATGATCTTCCGCGTGCTGGAAGAACTCGTGCAGTTCGAAATAAAGTGACCATTGCTCGAGTGCAAGCAAGTATTGAGGAAAACCCCGAAACTTCCACCAGGCAACGTTTTTAGCAGTTAGAGCAGTTAGAGTTTAGACGGTCTTTGCAAAAATTGTACATATGTTACATCTTTTCGCATATAAGATGCAATTGATTCACGAGTTAAAACCAAATGATGCACAAGAACGCATTCAATATAGTCGCCGTTAACGTTACTTATGCGCCAGCCTTTACACATATTTTTGCCTTTATACCTTTCAAGAAGTTGTATTAAATTCAGCCAAATTTTGCACATACCAAGCGTTCTTAGTGAAGTAAATTTTGAGAATCAAAATGGATGACGTTGCAATGACCAATCTGGGACCTTTTATACGAACAAGTTGACAAACTCATCACATTTTCCCCTGTATTCGCTAATTCGTAGTAATTAAATTCTAGTGAATTCTATTGAGCTTCTAGGGTCTGTAAAGTCTGAAAATATCGGCGTTCTCCCTGTTATTTTTCATATAAATTACTTTAATCCATATATTTTTTAGGTCCGTGTCTGTCATTCAATTGTACTGTATTCAGTATAATTTAGAACGCATCAGGCGTTTACTACTGCGAATGAAAATAGATTGACTTGCCACGTCCCCTACTTTACCACACATACAATTTATTTGATTTAGCAAAAAACCAATAGTCGCTCTATAATTGTCATAAGTGGAGAACTTCAGAAAGTTAATTTTATTGTGATTGTTTAAAATATTTATTTTATGACAACAGAATAGTTTACCACGCCAAATTTGGCACCAAAGCAAAAGGACGCTGGCTGAAGTCAGTTTATATGATTGAAATTTCTGTTATTTCCGTTGGACCAATGGTGGATTAAACTATATTTCTATAGGAAAATTTCAAACATTTTAAATTTAAAACAAATATTGAAATGCTATTTCACAATTGCTTGTTAAAGTTTATATTGGTTAGCATAGAGATAACATTTTTGAACAAAATAATTTTTTAAGTATTTGGGAAAAAAATCTACGGAACAAGAACTAAAAAGAATCAGTTAAAGAAGCATTATATTCGGTGCAATGCCTAACACACGGTGGATCAGTTTTAAATTTTTTCACAAATTATTATTTTTGCATCTTCCAATTTTTGGTGACACACCTAAATGCAAATGTTTATACCATATGTACACACATATATACGAGGTGTGTTTCAAAATTCGCGTTCTACGTACATTCGACTTTCGATTATTATGTTTTTATGTTGGTACATTTGTCTCGAAGATGTGTTGACGGTTTTATCCATATAGCATGTTTAGTTTGTTTGTGAGAGGCATAAATAAGACGAGTGTTTTGCGTGTTTGGCAATTCGGTTTTTATCTCCTCAATCATCGCAAAACATCGTCCTTTCAAAGGTTTTCTTCAATCTTGCGAACAGGAAAAAGTCGCAGGGGGCCAAATCTGATGAACACGGTGGCTGAGGCATGATAACGGTGTTGTTTTTGACCAAATAATCTCTCACAAGCAAAGATAAGTGAGCAGGTACACTATCATGATGCAAAACCTATGTTTTTTCCCACAATTCCGGTCGTTTTTTTCGTATTGCTTCAGGCAAACGGTGCATAACTTCAAGGTAATACTCCTTATTTACCGTGCGACCCTGTGGTAAGAACCCCTGATGCACTACGCCATGGTAATCCAAGAAAACAGTGAGCAAAACATTGACATTGTCTTGTCTCTCCTGGACTCTTCCATAGGGACGATTGGGCTTTAATTTCGATGCCATTACCTTATACCCATGATTCGTCACTAGTTATGACCCTTTTAAGCAAATCTGGATCATCGATCAACAATTCCTGAGCGATGCTCATGCAACGTTGTTTTTGGTCAAAATTCAGCAGTTTTGGAAGGAACTTCGCTGCCACACGCTTCATGCCCAAAATTTCCGAAAAGATTGCATGGCATGAACCAACCGATATGGCGACATTCACAGCAACTACTCTAATTGTGATTCGACGATTCTCCATAACTATTTTCTTCACTTTCTCAACATTTTCATCGGTTGTTGATGTCCTGGAGCGTCCAGAGCGAGCGTCGTCATTCACATCTTCTCGACCTTCTGTGAAAAGTTTGTACCATTTATAAACATTTTTTTGACTCAGAGTAATCACACCGTATGACACTGTCAACATTTCAAGTGTTTTTGAGCACTTAATTCCATTTTTTACACAAAATTTGATGCAACTTCATTGATCCATTCTTTTCGATAGCAGAAAATTGACGAACACGCTAAACACTTGTCTTATTTATGCCTCTCACAAGCAAACTAAACCTGCTATATGGATAAAATCGTCAACGTATCTTCGAGACGAGTGTACCAACATAAAAAAAAATAATAATCGAAAGTCGAATGTACGTAGCCCGCGAAATTTGAAAATTCGCCTTATTTTTTTAACGCATCTCGTACATGTCTTTGTATTACATTTATTGCCTTCAATTTAAATAAATTAAGTTGAGTTTCTTTTAACAACTTTTAAAAAACAAAAAAAAAAGTGTAAAATCTTGTCAGTAGAACTCTATAAAGGGAGATAGAATTAAAGACAATGAGAATGATGATACGATTTATTCTTTGACAAATGAACAATAATTTTGAAGACATTTGTCTTGCGTATAATAATTGTTGCTACGAAGGAAACAAACAGACACAACAGCAACTGGCAACATCCAACAAAATATGACACTTTTATAAGGAATGCAGAGCAGTGTTCTTAATGATCAGTGTCCAAATTGAAAATTTGTTAATGTTTTAGCGTGTCGGCAGTGCTGGTGATCCATTCATTTCATTTCAAAGAATTTTTATTTTATTAGATTTGCAATTTTTTCCTGGACAAGACTAAAATAAAATATGCGGAGTTACGCTGAGAGAAATAACGAATTTGGAGTGTAGAGCCGTAGTTTAGTATTTTTATACTATAATATTCAGATAGCGAAAGACAGGATACATCTTTACAGAATTTTAGTGTTCCTGAAACGGATGGCAAATATTTGATGGAATTAAGTCCAATGTTTCCAATATTGTCTAGTATTTCGCAGAGAAACGAAGCGTTGTATATAATAATATTGAAAATATTTGACTTAATTTCATCGTATTTGTCGTCTTTTTCAGGGTGAATTTCGTGAAGGTCTTCCAAAAAAGATTGTAGTAGTCCAAAACATTAATGATTTGCGAAAACTAATATTGCGAGATCGTCATGTGATCTATTGTGAGTTTGAGGCATGCTTGGTCGTAGCTAAGGTGTCCCGCCTTTTAATTGCCACAAGTCTTTAGAGAAATAAGGCAAAGTAACCACCACTCAAATAACTGACTATTTGTATGAGCATTCAAAATATAGAAATTGATTGTTCATCCGCCATTTGGCCCTGATTTGGCATTCAATGATTGTTTTTTTATTTCGGAACATCAAATACAAATTACGTGGTCAATGTCTAAATATAAATTCAAACGTTTAAAACCATGTTTAAGGGTTACTTTCTTCATCACTTCATTATTTTCTTCCACACAGTGGAAAAATAATTCGATAGTTTATTTGAAAGTATAAAAAAGTGTACCGGCTGGCCACCTTGGAAAAACAGCAATTTTTACTGTTGATAATAAATATTTGCTTATCTTTAAATATTAAGTGCCACTCTTTCTTGTCAATATTACTCATATCAAATCTGCCATATATTCGATGATAGCTGTGATATTTCTTTTTCGTTGAGCACACTTTACATTAGTTAGGTGCACCTAACACTCCCCAAAGTTGATGACACCCTTGCCTTTAAATGTTTATGTATGATTGATTCCAAAATTACTGTTTATCAAATTGTGTATAACTGAATATACCAGTTAATTGAAACCTGAAGGCCGGTCATCGGAATTGTAATATATAGAAAAAGCATTGTGGATCACCATTTTTCTCGAATGCTCCTTTTCATCCGATTCAGTAGTGGTCATGGTTTTAGTGATGGTAACTAGAAAGTAAATGCAACAATTTTACTATAGATGGCGTATGGTGCAGTTAAAAAAATGTTATATACAGAAGAAAGGGCGAGATTTTTGAATCAAATTGTGCTCAGGCCCCTGATCAAAGATATATGTTATGAACGCCTGTGAAAAATGTAAATGTTAATACCAAAATAGCGATATATTCAATAACGGATTCAATTTCTGTACGTTGAGGAACATGGTACTAAGTGTAACCAGATTCCCATGCAAATATATATAAAATGCAACTGGGCTATCCCTTGATCAAATTACGAGAAACCAGATAGTAGATCATCAAGTAGTGGATGGAAGGTATGATTCCAGTGTAATGGGTATTCTTATAATTCTTAACTGGTTGCCAAACACAAAGAAATCTGGCGAGAAGTCCTTGTAAGATGAAGAATATCACCTTGCGCCTGACGAAAAGAATGCCACGTACATGGCAATGTGAACCCTCCTGGAAGGTTATTGATGGAAACCTAACAGAATCTGAACGGATGGCATATCCCTCTCTCACTGAAAGAAACTCCATTTGTATCGCACAATAGTTCAGCCTGTTGTATAGCACAGAATTCTGTGTAATGATATAAGCAGATTACTCTGTTTCGGAAGTTTTTGAGAAAAAATGTTCCATGTAGTAATCGCCAACAGGGAATATGGCCATCGTATGAATCAAGAGCTATATTAGCTCCTTTAACGTGGCAAAGCGCATCAAAATACAGTACTCTTGGTGTGCCATGTTGCGCAGTTGAACTAAAGCTCTTTAGCACGAAAAGTCTTCGATAGCGAACTCGAAGAGCCTCGCATAACAGAGCGACCAGAACGTATTTCATATTTCCATCTTTCTGAGATAATTTTGAAAAGAAGCATGGAAGGCCGAAGAGCCTGTAGTGCATAATATATAATAATTTCTAAGTGGGTAAATATAGAGATCAGCGTTTGAAGTATTATCAATCAAAAATGCCGTAATTTAGTCAATTTCAATATTTTTATTTATAAAGTTTAGTTTGTCGTAAAAGTGTTTAAAATTTAAAGAAAAATATGTTCATTTAACACGTAAAGTATCAAGTCTGATCGCGAAGACTGCACAAGCCGTACGAATGTGGTCTGATGCTATTTTGTCTCATGCTCGGCCAAGAGCGGTCTTTAACGCGTTGACTGTCATATATTTTGGTTGATAGTTTGGCCTTCAGAACAGACCATATGGAAAAATCCATTGGGTTTAAGTCCGGGAATATAGTGGCTATTGTTTGTGAAGAAATTAAGCTGGGAAATTGTCCTTGTAAAATACGTTGGGATTTATAAGCTTTATGGAACGATGCCGAGTCTATTGGAAACGCCTAATGGTTTCCCTGGCCTAAATTGGCAGTCTATTCATACACCATCGTGTTGTTTGTTTACTTATTGCTGAAACATAAACATTTTTTCATAAGAAACGACCAAATTTTTAAGCTCTTCACCAACGAGCAAGTGTTTTGACGAATTTGCTCTTGCTAGCAGAAATTCCTTCTAAGTTGGTGTAGCTCATTTTTTAATATGCGTTACATGCTGCGAGCATACACCATCAAAGTTTTCGCCAATTGAACTGCGCTTTGTTGTGAATTAAGTTGAATTCTGATCTTCATCTTTCAAACCATGATCTGATGATGATCTGACGCACAAACATTTTGTTCACACGTAAATGTCCTGACTCACTAACGACTGATTGCGATTTTCCACTCAAATAAAAAGCAATAACACTGCTGCCATTGAATTCCATTTTGATAGCCTTTCTAATTACGACGTAAAACGATTGTCAAAAAATGAGGGTGCTGTCATTAGCCGTTTAGCTGCTGCGACAGCGTTAATTTGTTAACATTTCAAGTGCCTACCTCTGTTCTTTGGAGATTTGCTCCAAAAAAATGTTTCTTTTAATGTCTTTCATCAGACTTCGATGGTCACTAAACTACAGGAAGTAGGCGCATTTAAAGGGATACCTCATGTTTATTAAGACAACAATAACATTTCACATTATTCGAATTTTACCGCAACCGTTCAAGCATTCGATATTAAACATTGATACACAAATTGTAATGCATACGTAATTACAATGCATAGTGGAAGTTGTGCCCTCAATAGCGATCGTCCGGCGATGCTATGATTGTTTTTAATTTGTCGATTCTGTCCATAATTTAAATAATTTGAATTTACAATATCTGGGTTATTTCCCTAATAACTATTCGCCATATGCCGACCTGAAGGAATGACCCGCTTTTATCGTTCTTTTCATATATTCATGATTGAAAGGCGATATTTATTAGCCGGCCCAGATGATTTTTTCGGCTCCACATTGAAACTGTAATAAAATTTGATTACAAAGTGGTGGGTCCTTCCGAAATTCCGTAATTGGTTTCTCTATTATGAATTTGAGCGTGAAGATTCAGTACGCTTTCTGAGAAAGAATCCTTAATTTTTCGCCTTCAAAGGTAAAGTTATGATAAAGTTAAGACATAAAGCTATGATTTCGATGAAAGTTTTATGTCATTGCAATGCTTTAATCTTGCCATTATGTATGAAATGCTATGTGATTTAAATGCCTGTCTCTGGGTTGGTTGCAGCAGTGGATTTCCTCGGCGATAACTTGACGAATGTTGATTTTCAAATGCTCCAACGTTTGGGGATTATCCGCATAAATACGGTCTTTGACGTAACCTCACACAAAGAAAAGTCTAACGACGTCAAAACGCATGATCTTGATGGTCAATTGATGTCGCCAAAACGCGAAAATAACGCTTTCTGAAAACTCTCCATGCAATAAAGGCAAAGTTCAGTTTATAATCTTCAATTGTAGGCCAAAAAAAATTCGGTTATAATACGGTCATAGTGCTCCTTACTGAAATTCGCATTGTCTGCCACACTTTCACTAACAGAAGCGATATTTTCGGCGTACATTGCGATGACGCACTGGCCGAACTGACCGACCACATCTGTAACGCTTTCAGTTTCTTCAAATTTCTTTATAATCCATATTCGTAAATGGACCGCTAAATAAATAACACTTTAAATGACAGGTATTTAACAGCTGACAGCCTTGTCAGACCTCCCGTTTTGAAACAATTAAATTGATAATCCTATATATCTTTATTTCTTCGGCTGTTAAACGATCCATGTTCGTATAAATGGCAAACCTTTCACTAAATAAATAACACTTCAGATGACAGGTATTTAACAGCTGATAGCCTCGCTAGTTTGGTAGTTTTGAAACCACTAAATGAATAACCTTATACAAGTCACCACACTGTGTGTAATTTTTGTTTGAATTAGGTACAATAATAGACATAACCAGTAAAAGTTGTACTTAATTGTAAAACAAGTTATCTCTCAGTGTAGCGTCTGTTACGGATGGTGTTTTGTCAGCAACAGTACATCGAGCAATAACAATAAAATTTCTGTCAGCAGCAGTTTTAACAAAACAGTGTATTGTACCGAATTGCTACTGAAGATGAGGTTTTAAATGGTGCTTATCATCGTGCCATTTAAGTTCATTGATATTTTTTAATGAATCGATTAATAATGGACCATATATAACAACGTGGTGACTGCGAAACTACTACAATTCGAAACAAGTTTAATGAAATGAAGAATTGTTAAAAGATTTGTAGACTGACTTTCACATAGCTTTGATTTCGTTCCATAAAGTCATGCAAAAGGGTGAGCATCATACATATTTCGTAGAATTGGAATTAACTTAAACATTGATTAATTGAAGGCTAAATTAATGCTGGTTTTTGTGTATGGAATTTTTTTTCGGAAGCATATCGTTATAGCTTTAATATGCATCACTAGATTAGTTTATAATCGAATTCTATAATTTAATTTATTGCATATTTTTTTTTATCTGCCATGCCATGTAATGAATGCTGACACGACTTGTAATAACTTTGTAAATTAATTTTTAACACGGTTTTGTTAGTCTCACATTCATTCAATGTGATTATCAGAGCTTAATCGCTTGGTTGATTGGGTTTCAAAATATTGCCCTAAGGGTCTCATTCGATGTGGCTTTATGCTGAGATATGTGAATTTTGCATTGAGTTCAATCAATGGAGAATTTAAAACGTAGTTGATAATTGAACAATACCTAAAGGTAAACCGGTGTGAGACATGCTATCAGGCAACACCCTACGAAATGTATAATAATAGATGCTTCGTTCATTGAGTAAGGTTAAATCCTTCTCCGGGAAGACACATTTTTCGCCCTTGAATAAGAATCTTTAGTTACAATACATCAGGGAGAAACAAACACAAAAATGGGTAGGTGCCGATTTGACTACGTATTATTCTATTGAGCTTTTTAAGGTAAAACATATGGCAACTCTTATCTTAGTCTGTACTGGTTTAAAATAGTCTTAGAATCCTGTAGAAAATTTCATCTCAGACATGGTAATGTCTGATAGAGCAATTTACTTAAGCTTTTTATGGAAATAATGGCAAAAGTTTGCAAATGTTAGAAAATTGTTATGGTCATGGCGTTTCTATGCTCTTCTTGGAGACACTGATGTGAATTCTCACATTTGCAGACAATTTGAAGGTTTAAGGTTTGAATCACAGAGAGATTTATGAGAGATTTAAGAGAGAGATTTATTATTACGAACACTAATAGGATATTCCATCACTTTCAATGAAATAAAAATTTCTTCGAACTTAATCTAATATGTTGCGCATTAAGTATAGGGTGATTTTTTAAGATGTAAGTTTTTCAGGTTGGCAGCACTGTTTGGTAATGGCGTCCAAACGTCATCTGCCATTTCATCATGGAAAGACTAACAAACAAGCAACGATTGCAAATCGTTGAAATTTATTATCAAAATTTGTGCTTTGTGACAAATGTGCATCGCTTGATACGACCATTTTATAGTATGCTGAATCAACAATTCGTGCAGTTATCTCCAAATTTTGCACCAAATTTACTTTGTTAGACATAAAACCACCATCGACTCGCATGCGCAGAGTGCGTACTGAAGAGTGCGTATTGCAGCCGTAGCGACCAGTGTTCATGACGATAGTGAAATGTCAATTCGTCGCCGTTCTCAGCGATTGGGCATGTATTACTCAACCACAAGGAATTTTTATTTTGCCCCAATTGGCTGAGTTGAACTTGGTTGACATGTGGTTTCATCAGGACGGTGCAAAATGCCACACTGCTCGTGAAACAATGGATATATTGAGGGATGAATTTGGTGAGCAATTTATCTCTCGATTTGACGCTGTGAGTTGGCCCCCAAAATCTTGCGATTTAACGCCTCTCGATTATTTCTTGTGGAGTTATGTCAAGTCGCTAGTCTATGTGGACAAGCCGAACACTATTAAAGCCTTACAGGATAACATAACACGCGTTATTCGTGGAATACAGGCCGAAATGCTCGAAAAAGTGACGAAAAATTGGGCCTTCTGAATGGGCATTTTCAGACGGAGCCGCGGACAACACTTACATGAAATTAACTTTAAAAATTAAATGGCAAAGACCAATTCGTCGATTCCAATAAGAAATTTTAATATATGATGCAAATTTGAGTGTTTTGATTTTTACAAAAACTACGATAAAAAAATCACCCTTTATTAACGCCATTTGTGGACTAAAAAATATCCTCACATTATAAACATTCACATAGTTTTGCCAAATGCATACAGTTTTGTTTTTAACAATTGAAATTTATTATACCAAAAAGGTACCCTGTGACGTTATTGGTTAATACGAAGTGACCTTTATAGTCTTAAAATGTCATCATATTATGGACATTCATATAGTTTTATCACAAGCACACAGTTTTGTTTTTAGCACTTTTATTTGGCTGCCTCAAAATGTGGTTTGTGGAGTTATTAAGTAATAAACAAAGTTGTTGTTAGAGCCATTAGAGTCAATATCGGTTGGAAGGCAAAAAGGAAGCTGTTAAAACAAAATTTAGCTGGTGTTTAGAAAAAATACCAGCAAAACTTGGTAGTTTCTGCAAAATTCTCTCTTATACCGAAAAACGTGCCGCCAAATCCCAAAGACTCGTTTTATTTATGTGTTTAGCTATAATTAAGTTGAAAGTTCAATTCTTTTCCAATTCTTTTTATTACTGTCATAGGAAGTTCTTCTGAAAGAACTTTACTTCATTTTGTTGTTGTCCCTCTATCGATTATATGCCAGCAAAACTTGCTAGTTTCTGCGAAATTCTCAAAATAATTATGAAAAAAACTGTTTTCAGATCCATAAGAGCCAATATCGATTGAAAGGCAAAAAGAAAGCTGCGGAAAAAAGATTTAGCTGGTGGTTAGAATATACTTGTATATTAATAGTGTTGCCATATTTTTATAAATCCTTTATGGAATCGTTGCAGTGCATGCCTTTCCGGCTAGTTAAATGAAAAATGTCACAAATATTCCAAAAATAAAAACAAAACAACGAAAGCGTTAATTTTTTTAAAACTGAATTCAGTTCTTCTGTAGGCAGGTGTTTTCCTTCCGGACAGATTTCGGATATTTCTGCCGAATCTGGAGTCCATAGCGCAGAGGATCATTATTAGTTTTGTGAAGAAGTGTTAAAATTCAGTAATAAAAAAGACATGCCGCGGGGAAAAAGTTTGACAGAAAAATAATAATAAAAATGACAATAAAAATAATAATAATATTAATAAAATAATCTTACAAGGATAAAGGATCCAGTATAAGAGGAATTGGGCGCAAACTGCATAGGAAGCATAGTCTCATTCAAAATTGTTTAGGAGATCCTGACGCTTATGGATCTAATAAGCGCTCAGGAAGGGATAAAATACTTTTTAACGGCGATGAGCGACAAATTATAAAAAGTGCCAGCAACATATTGAGAAGTTTACACGACTTGCAAGCTGTTGTGGACAAAAATGCCAGTCGCACCACTGTTTTTCGGATATTAAAGAGTCTAAATTTTATAAGAAACGAACGAATGAGCTGTATTCCAGCTTTAAAAGCTGAACACAAAGTTGCCCGCATGGATTTTGGGCATACAAATATGAACACACCATGGTCATCCGTAAGCCACACAGAATCCTTAACCGAAACATAAAAATTGTAGGTAATTTTTTCGAACGAAAAAAAAAAATCACATTTAGATGTTTCGTTTTTCGGCATTATTGGCATGATTTGCGGAGAGAGCCGAAATTCTTTTCCAAGCGAAATTTTCAAACTGGAAATGTGATGGTTTGAACAGCATTTAATGCAGCTGGATATTTGAAGCTGGAGTTTGTATCCTCAAGAATGAAAAGTGCAGATTATATCCCAGTTTTGGAAAACAGTCTTATCACATTTATGAGTGAAAATGGGGACAGAGACAGGATTTTTCAACAAGATAATGCCACAGTCTACAGCAGCAGAGAGATAAAATCCTGGTTTTCCTGTAAAAGGATCAATGTTATGAAGTGGCTAGCAAGATCTATACACAGTAATCTCATAGAAAACCTCTGGTGTAAGAAAATCGCCAATTCAGTACAATTCAAGAACCCAAACATATAACTCAAATAAAGTCGTTATAAAATCGATCATTCATCAATCATTTAGTATTAGTACTTTGTGCTTAGAGTAACACACATAAAATTGGAGGATTTAACAAAAAAATCAGTGGTCTCTCTACATTTATAGACGCAAGATACTACTTTTTGGCTTTTTTGTTGTGTTTTAATTGAGAGTATTTTTTGAAAATGCGCATCAGTTAATCACTTAATTTATGGTATGCAAAAGGATGTAGGTGAATGTGTACGAGTATGTAAATCACCTCACTTGACTGAAATTTCCATACTGGCCAAAACTTAAACTGTCTACAAATATGAAATATATTTGCTGACATTCAATATAAACAATACTATTGTAAGGAATACTGCTAATATTTGATTAAATCTTAAAATGTTAATTAGCTCTTTTATAATCTTAACAATAATGGCAACAGACCTTAAATACACATTTACTGAGGTTAACTTATGTACGACCTCAGAGTCGGCACAATCTCTCTACTCATTCTTGCCATCTTCCATTGTACAACAAATGGGCAAATACTAAGCACTTGTAAAATACTACACGGAACCTTTCATGTCTCACCTTAACAACACCTCATTAATTATTTAAAGATATATTATTGTCTTACAAACAATTTGACGAGAAAGAAAAATTACAGCAAAAATACAAAACAGAACAATTTCGCATTCAAAGAGTGACAACGGTCATTTGCAATATTTATTGCAACAAGTTGGTTTTATTAAATCTTTGGAGGGTATTTCTCATAACACATGGATGGACCGGACCTCTAACGCCGCCACTGTCTCACATAGATGAAAACGAGCGCCGCATAAGTAAGGCAACGAGAATCGCTCGCATATTCATTTACATTTTGAATTAGATGTCAGGCAAAACAATAAATTATAGCGTTACAAACAATTTATCATTTAATTGAATTATTTTCAACTCAAAACAATAAAAATGATTATATGGTTCGTTTCATTTTCATGATCTAGTGATGGTGATGATTCTTTGCACTGTGATAGCGCTACATCGATGTGGCACCTCCACAAGACAGTTAAATGATTTCAAAGGAATCGCACCGAAAGATTTGCGCATTTTGTGTCGTTTTCTTGATTAATAACAAAGATTTTTTGATCATTTGATAAATGTTGATATATTCTATAGATCCGTAAGGTGGAAATCCCACAGTGATCCAAAAGGTATGAAATGGAAACATTGGAGATAACAGATCATAATTATTAGATCATCTTTTCTATGATGATCTTTCTTTGTTCATGAACAATATTCGAATGAAGGATGTGTCGAAGCATCAAAATTATGATGTAAATTTATCATTCGATAACTAACCTTGAATGTGTATTGTTCCGGTTCTGTAGAAATATTACAATAGTTATATATGAAATTTATTTTCTTCGATTGCGTTGGCTGAGTCATGTTGTTTCGACAACGTACTTGACGGACGGCGACCAAAACTCCGTTGGAAGGACCAGGTTTTTGAAACACTGTCAAAGCTTTGTATGACGAATTGGAGGAGAAGCGCAGAAGATCGAAGCGATTGGAATTATTTTCTACGGGCGGCGTATAATAGATAAGGCTGCCTATTCCAGTCGCCACATAAGAAGAAGAAATATATGAAATTTATTATTTCACCTATTTACGACAATTTAATTGTTACACATGAATCAACGGCATAAATTAAGCTGCAATTACACATCATTTGGTACAGGGGGACAAAGATCAATAAGGGATTCTATCTGTCAGAATGGAATTAGTAGACGAATTGATTTAAAACATATTTGGTTGTATTTGATATAACATAATAAAACTCATTTATACGATATACATATTTTATATAAAAAAGAGGAATTTCTACGACGAAATTTGAATCAAATATGCGTAATTTTTCGCAACTGATTCAATTGAACCACATTCAACGCAAATAAGCATACATTAAACATTAGATAATAATCTTTAATGGTTCAAAAGTTGTCAAAAATATATATTTAAATGTCGGGGTCTACTCCTAAGACCTAGGGCTAAGTATAGCAAGAAGACTATCTGTGATCACTATATTCTCAATGAATATAGCTGATACACTTGCTAGTTGTACAAATTACTATATAAAGCATTTGTTTGAAACCAAGCGTGCTGTTATAAGAGATACCTCAAAAATTAATTTCATCGAAACGAATGAAGAAGAACTGCTGACATTTTTGGGCCTCTGCTTACTTCAAGAAGTACTGCTCGACAAGAAGTAGAGATAGACAGACTTCTACACTGACGGCTCAAAATTAAATAATAAGGTAGGTTTAGGGGTCTACTTCAAAGACCTAGGGCTAAGTATAGCAAGAGGACTACCTTGTCTCTGTAGTGTTTATCAGGCCGGTGTTTATTTTGGCCATCAAAGAAGTGGCAGAATGTTTGAGATATAACGTCCTTACCACGGTGGAGATTAACATATTCTCTGAAAGTTAAGCTGAAATTAAATCCCTGGATTCTGTCTTTCTGAACTCAACATCAGCCCTGAAATGCCGCAGATCTCTTAACGAGATGGATCAGCATTTCAACATTCATGGTATGTGTGTGGAGGACTACAGGGATATATCAGGGAACTGCAGAGCAAATGAGCTGGCAAGACTAGGGACAATATTACAAACCCCAGCCAAGTTGGAGTTCGTGGGCATGCCTCTAGCCACTTGCAAGCTCCTACTGCGGCATAGAGCATATTTAGCAGCAAATGGTAGGTGGGCGTCTGCCCGAGACTTTAATCAATCCAGATAGATGTGGCCTCGCTTAGATTTGGAGCGTTCACACAAACTGCTGTCGCTATCCAGTTCCGACGTTTCATTACTTTTATCCTTCATGACAAAACACTGTCTGATTGGAAGACATTCAGTAAGACTAAAGGTTGCGACTAGTGACTTCTGCATTAGCTGTGGGGATGAAGAGGAGGTGGGGGAGTCCATAGAACACGTTCTCTGCAATTGCCCCGCCGTGGTGAACAGGCGGGGATCAACAATGGACTCTTATTTCTTTAGGGATTTTGGAGATCTGGACGATACAGATATTGTTCGACGTAAGAGCTTCTTGAGGCGCTCAGGATAGTGCAACGGAGGAAACTGGGGACATCCATATCTCTAGTTTCTGTGAACTATACGGTCTAAGTGAGTCTGTCTATTCAGACTGTCTCACTGACCTGACCTAGCACAAACATATCGAACAATGTCAGTTCCTTTTTTTTGGTTTTCTTAAAAAACATAAATTATGCAAAGCAGTTTTCGTGAATAAGCTTCATCGAAGTGTTCGTAAGGAAATGTGTATCGGTATACACAGTTTATGGTGCCATAGAATACACTTTTTGTATGGTTAATCGCCTTGGAATATAATTTTCGTAAGGAGAAGTGTCAAGCAATACCTTTTTTAGACAAAACAATGTAACAGAATACACTTTTTGTATAGAACATTTGGAACGTTTCTTTCTCATTCCATACTGCCATGCAAAATACATTTTTTATATAGAAAAATCTCATGAGTTATAATTTTCACTTAGAAATATGTTACGAAAAGTAATTTAGTACTATACTTTACATCAGAGAAGTCACTTTTCTTATTGAATAATGTCAAGGAGGGCAGTTTTTAGAGAAAAATATTTTCATGCAAAAATGTTTCTTGAAATAAGCTTTTTGTGTGGAGAAGTCTCTTAAAATACATTCTTCGTATAGAAAAGTTTCGTAGAATACAGTTTCCGTAAAGAAAGTTTTATCTCTGAAAACTGTCATATCAAATATTTTCCATATTGAAAAGAGTTAAGGTTCACATTTTTCAGGTAGAGAATTATGAAAAATACTCATGTAGAAATGTCATGATTACCGTGAAAGATTTGTTTTCATGTCACGAGACACATCTCAAATGGAAGTGTCATCGAAGGTACTTTTTATATGAGAAAGTGTCATGGAAAACACTTTTTATAGGAAAGTTTGATAAGAGACACTACCTTATGCATATAAAAATGTGTCATGAAAGGTTCTTTTCCGTAAGGAAAGGTGTCATGGTAGGCGTATTTTGTACAGAAAAGTCTCGCAGAATGTACTTTTCGTAAAGAAAAGTGCCTTGGACTACACTTTTCAAATAGAACTACATTTTGGAATTTACCTTTTGTATAGAAAAGAGTTAGGAAATACACTCTTCGTATGGAAAAGTGTCACAGAACACAGTCCTCGCATGGAAAAGTGCCATGGAACACAAATTTCGTATAGAAGTGTTTTATAGATTTTATAGAAATTTGTGCGGACAATTTCGGCAATCGTTAAAATTTTCTATATAGGAAGAGGTCGCATACACTTCTCCTGTGGAAAAGTACTTTGGAATACACTTTTTATATAAAACGGTGCCATGCAGATATTTTTAATAGAGAAAAATGATAGGGAAAACAATTTTTATATGAAAAAGTGTCACGGAAGGATACTATCATGGACTCAATCAATGGGAGTTACAGTTTAACGACTATTCAGCTTGAGAAGCATTTACTAGGCGTGTTGGTTACTTGACAAATCGTAGTTTTAGTCAGACACATCGAAGTAACTGCCGCTCTAATAATGAAGGATGATTATAGTGTGATTTGAACTCGCGATTGTATGCATAAGAGACGTATATTCAAGCCCTCGCGTATTCAACCCAACATTGAGTCTGAAATTAGAATGAACTTTTTATGAAGCTCTCCCATAGCTTATTCACGCGATGCAAGGGATTTTGTGTTTTTATTTGTTTTCATGGCAGCTGGCTTTCATATAGAAAAGCATCACAGAAGACACTTTTTAAATGGGAAAGTCCATGAAAAATAATTTTTATTTAGAAATGTTTCATAGAAGATGCTTTCCATATAGACAAATTTTATGCAAGACCGTTTTCGTAAGGAAAAGAGTCATGGAATACTCTTTTGTACAGAAAAGTCTCACACAATACATTTCTCGCTTAGAATAGTGTTGAATACAATTTTCGTGTTAAAAAGTGTTATGGAATACACTTTTCGTAGCGATAAGTAGCATGGAGTACACGTCGTAAAGTGTTATGCAATCCACTTTCCGCATACAATACTGTCACGGAAGTTACTTATCGTATAGGAAAATGTTATTGCTTTTAATTTTCCGTATACAATGCTGTCGCGGACGTTACTTAGCGTATAGAAAAATGTTATCGCTTATAATTTTAATACAGAAAAGCTTCATGGGAGAAATGTTTCAAGAAGAAAAGGGTGATCGTTTTCATATAGGGAGGTGTTTTTGGAAAATTGTTTCGTACAGTAAAATATAGAAGAGGCTTACCATACAGAAATGCTTCAGGGAATATTTTGGCCTAAATAGAAATTTGTCATTGGGAAACACTTTTCGTTTAGAAAAGTTTTGTCGAATACATTTTTATTACAGAAATGATGTCTATAATTTTCATACAGAATATGTCAGGGAAGATACTTTTCATACGGAAACAAGCCACGGAAGATACTATTCAAATATATATGTGTAATCAGAGACACTTTAGACAAGTATTGTGAAGAAACTTTTCATTTGGAAAAGTGCCAAGGAAGAAAATCTCATGGAACACACATTTCATATAAAAAATTGTCATCATCAAGTCACATTTTGCAATGAAAGTCACTTTTTGTCATTGAATAGTTTTGCCACAGTATAGTCAAGCATAGTTTTGCCACAGTAGGTTATACTGTTTTGGGAGCGATTTTTCATATAGAAATGTGCTGTATGAAACGTCGTTCATATAGAAAAACGTCGTAGAAGACACATTTCATATAAAAGAGCGCTGTATAGAATGTTTTTTATATGGAAAAGTGTCATATACAAAAGTATAATGGATGATGTAAATATGATACAAAAACAGGGTGGCGCACGAATCGTGCCACAAACACAAAAAGGGGACCAATGGGGGGACGGTTATTTAAAGATGTTGAAGGAGTCTTTTTACCCAGAACTACACCGAAGAGGTATTGGTTTCAACGGCATTTAGTTCCACCAAGTTAGAGCAACTACACACTTAGTCAGACCGGTTATGGCGGAGCTCTAACGAAAATTCCCAAACGAATTTTAATATTATCCAGGAACCTCAATTTCCGCTGGCCCTTAAGGTCAACTGACCTGAATGCAAAAGACTTTTTTTATGGGGTTATGTTAAGCAAAAAGTATACGGAACGAAACCAAGGATTTTAAGCTGAATTGAAGCAGTCCATTAAAATAATAATTGAGGCGATCTCGACTTCAAACCTTCAGGCTGCAATGAATAGTTTTCTGATCGAATGTCGCATACGTATGAATGAGCATGGAGATCATTTACGGTGCACCATTTTCAAAACCAATTAATTATATAAAATAAAATTACATTTTCTACTCAATAAATAAAAAAAATATAAATGAAATATATTAATTAATAAAAGTTATTTGAATTTCTTATTGTAGCACAATTGGTACGCCACCCTGTAGATAATATGTATTTTATTCTCCATATGCCTGCCTTTAAATCAATCATTATTTTTGTACCTGGATGTTGAAGGATCTTTCCAATGAAGTAGTATAGACAAGCCTATTTCTGGTGTATCTTATTCGGCGTTTGGGCAGTACGAATATCTTCTATTCATGTAGAAAGGAACGGAAAAAACGTTTCATATAGAAAATGCCATGGAAGGGACTTTTCAGACACAGAAGTATAATGCCATGTTATATTACATTTCATGTAGGTTAGTAGAATAGAATGATAATAATAATATATGATATATATCGTAGAATAGTGTCATACAGACTAGTGTATATATAGTATAGAGAAAGGTGTCATGCAAGATAATTTTCATATAGAAATGTTTCATTAATGATACTTTTTCATGCTAAAATACGTCGTGGGAGATATTTTCCATAGAGCAATGAAACGAAATATACTTTTTATTTATTTAGAAATGTTTAAAATATGAAATATAAAATATGAACCATTACGGGCAAACTAATTACATTTTGTTAATTTTTATATTAAGTTTATATTATGGTAATTCTGTATTTTTTCCTTACCACTGAATTTGTGGAATTGAACTGTTTGGCTACATAATTTTGACAGCTCTTTCATATATTCATCATGTAGGTATTCATGACTACCATCATCGCCGTGACGTAGATAGATACTCGTATTTTGAGCACTACGAGGTCCAAATAATAAGGTGAATATTCAAATTTTGCTATCGAAAAAAATTAACCAAAAGAGTTGCATCAAATTTTGTGTAAAAAATTAAATTAAGTGCTCAAAAATACTTGAAATGTTGACAGTGGCATACGGTGAGTGTACTCTGAGTCAAAAGAATGTTTACCAGCGGTACAAGTCTTTCAAAGAAAGTCGAGAAGATGTGAATGACTACGCTCGCTCTGGACGCCCCCGCACATCAACAACCGATGAAAATGTTGAGAAAGTGAAAAAATTGTTATGGAGAATCGTCGAATCACAATTAGAGAAGTTGTAGAGGATGTCGGCATATCGATTGGCACATGCCATGCAATCTTTTCGGAAATTTTGGGTATGAAGCGTGTGGCAGCGAAGTTCGTTCCAAAATTGCTGAATTTTGAGCAAAAACAACGTCGCATGAGCATCGTGATTGGTGACGAATCATGGGTATACTCGTATGGTTATGACATCGAAACCAAAGCACAATCATCCCAATGGAAGAGACCAGGAGAGCCAATACCAAAAAAGCACTCCAGGTTCGATCAAATGTCAAGGTTTTGCTCACTGTTTTCTTCGATTAGCATAACGTAAGGCATCAGGAGTTCTCACCACAAGGTCGTACGGTAAATAAGGAGTATCATCTTGAAGTAATGCGCCGTTTGCATGAAGCAATACGAAAAAAACGCCCAGAATTGTGGAAAAAATTCATGGATTTTGCATCATGATAATGCACCTGCCCATACATCTTTGCTTGTGAGAGATTATTGGGCCAACAACAACATCGTCATTATACCGCAGCCACCGTGTTCACCAGATTTGGCTCCCTGCGACTTTTTCCTGTTCCCAAGATTGAAGAGACCCATGAAAGGTCGGTGTTTTGTGACGATTGAGCAGATAAAAACCGAATCGCCGAACCCGCAAAACACTTGTCTTATTAATGCCTTTCACAAACAAACTAAACATGCTATGTTGATAAAACCGTCAACATATTTTCGAGACGAATGTACCAACATCAAAAAAATATCACTAGAAAGTCGAATTTACGTAGCACGCGAAATTTGAAAATTCACCTTATTTTTTGAACACACATCGCATAAGCGCCTGTTGAAAATTACTTGAAGTCATTTGCCATGCAAAATTTTTAATTTATTTATACTCGTATGCATTTTTATATCTCTATACCATATCGGACATCTTCATGTTAGTAAAGGTCTTAACACAAATTTACGTAACCACTCAATACGATTGATATTAATATTATTACATAAGACGAAATCTTTCCGTCAATTATTTATTGTTTTAATGTTGTTTCATTATGAAAATGCGACACAAAACAATAAATTTTACAAGGCAAAAAGCCATTAATAGCTAAGAACATCTATTGTGTTTAATTAAAAAAAAAAAAAAAACAAAAAATACGACGCTAACCAAATTTGGCACATTTAATTGTTTCATAAATTGGTCAACGTTAAATTTGATGCCCAAAATGGGAGGACTCGTTTTCGAGTTAACTTTTTCCCATAAATTTATCAAAATCAACAAAGCAAACGAAACAGGTGAAATTTCACATTCATTTCATCTTTGTGAAGCATTTAAAAAGTCTTTGTAAACTCGTCAAAATAAGGAGACCGGAAGCTTAATAATCATGCCTAAACCTAACAATAGGTGGCTGAAAACATGTCACATCAAAATATATAAATTTGCATGTCGTTACAATCGGCGCCTGAATGGATGAAGAATCGATATGTCTTTCGATAAACTCAAGTCGCAGTTGCAATTTAAGGCTATTTCATTTGTTTATACTCATTAACACGTGCTAATATTTTATCATGAATTGCAAAAAAAACCCCAACACCCGTCATTTGGCTTCGGGCTCTTTTTACAGCACACCAAGCGTGAAATGGTCAAAGGCCGCATGTTCATGTGATTGTACGGCGGATCAAGGTTACCACACCGTTGAGTCAAGCACCCTCATCGGTTACGCCTCCCTCACTATCAAGTGCTCATGACTCTCATGTGCAGTCTTAGCGGCCAAGATCAATTGAAGAAGCTCATGAATCGCGGCATAGCGAAACAAAATGAAACAAATGCCTACGATTGTAATGTTGATTTAGCATTGTTTAAGATCGATTTGTCATTTGGTAATTTTATTGGTTGTTTTCCAGCATTTGTCGGCGTTTGCCTCGTTAGCTATTAACTGGCAACCACGGCGAAGGCAGGGTCAACAACAAGAGTGTTAACGAAATTTTCTACAAAACCGGATTTTTTTTCAAAAAATCACAGAGAATATTTTTTTTTTTTATTTTCTATCAAATCGAAAAATTTCGCAGAACTTGATATATGTGCATAAACGTATGTAATTCCAATTGATTGCTCCCAAATTTAAAGGCAGGCTTCAGTTAGTTTAGGAAAAGGCGTCCTGCGAAATTTGACTTTAATCGAGACACGTAATACACAATGGCGCACCATTTGCGCTACCATAAGAAATTCAAATAATAAATACTTTTTTTTAATCAATGTATTGCAATCTTTTCTTTTTTTGTATTGAAAATTCAGTTTTATTTTATATAACTAATTGGTTTTGAAGATGATAGACAACCTGCATTCTAATTCACGCTTATGCGAGACACCTGATCAGATTCATTGCGGCCTGAAGGGTTGAAGTCGGAATCGAGTGACTGAACTGATTAAATTCGTTCAAATTCCTTAGTTTGTTTTTGTACACAACTTGCTTGACACAACCCTATAAAAAAAGTCTGGTAAATTCGGTCAGGTGACCTTGGGGGCCAGCGGATAGTAAAGTTTCGAGATATTAATTTGTTTGTTTCGTCGGAGCTCCGCGCCATAACAGTGCAGTCGGTCCATACTGCTGGAACCAAATGCCGTTGAAACCGATATGTTTTCGGCGTAGTTCTGGGCAAAAACAAATCCTCCTACATCTTTAAATAACGATCTCCATTGACAGATGACAGTAGCACGTTCGTTCCCACCTTGTATTTTAAACCACTCAGGGACTAATTGAGGAAGGATGCTAAGATTTCGTATTTATAGGATTATGGGAGCTATTAATTCAACACTATCGGTCGGTTTAATTAAAATTGCCTTGTCAATATTTCCATGCTGCCGACGGCTATGGCACGATATTTATAGGGGCTTGATCGTGAGTTCAAACATCAAATCTTTCTTTGAGCGGCTGTCACCACTGTGTCAGCCGAATACTCGAACAGTCGAGAACCAGCAAGTCCTTTAGAAGCTTCTTAATCCGAAGTCGTTAATCATTGTTACACTGTAGGCGTCCTTGTTAGGTGTTAGTCCAAAAATAGAATACGTCTAAGTTTGCTAAATATAAACAGATCTCCCAAATCCTCCTATTCATGGGAATCAAGGAATTTTTTTTTATGTGGGATTTCCATGCGGATCTCATGGGGATGCAAAATGGAGCTTACGGGCCCGATTATGGTTTGCAACAGTTATTAATTTAGTGTTGTTAATCTCAAATTGGGATTAGCGTTTACAACACTTATCTGTTGTGTTGTAGTTTAGTGTTGTGTATGTTCTTTGTGGTGATTATCGTTCACAACAGTTGTTTTTATGTGTTGTCACAGCAGCCAAAAACTAACAACAGCTCGTTAGCTGTTGTTTTGTTGCCGCGACAAGTTCAAAATGGAAAACAAATTGTAAGTATAAACATTTTTTATATTTTTTAGAGTTTGAAAGTGAAATATATTACACACAAATAATTTTTGTAGCTTTCTCTGGAGAATAATGCAAACCTCTCGCAGAAAGCAAACATCTAAATCTGTTTTTAAGAATGCCAATTGTCCTTTCAACGATGTTTCTCGCTTTTTGCGTGAATAGTGTTGAAACGACTTTTCGGAGATCCCTCTTCAGCACTTCGAAATGGTGGTGTTAAAAAAGGCTCCAATAAATACCCGGTGTCTCTTATGATGCAAACACACATTTAATTACATATAGAAAGATTGTAACAATTCCCTTTCTTACCTAATATCCAAGTATTTAAAAATGACGTTTTGTTAATACTTTTCTCTTCTTCATTCATTCGAGCATCTATCCACTTTTTGAAAAATTTTTTTTCTAAAAATTTTAACACATCATTTAAAGTACAGCTTACAGTTGGCTGGGACACTCCGATACTGAAGTCGTTTCAACTACTTCTTTGATAGCTGCCATTAGCGAGGAATCGTAGGGCACAGTTTTATAATTGGTGGAATTCCAGAGCATTGAATTAGAGGTTTTAAAAAATGTTGGAGCTTATTTAGCAAAAAGGAAAAGCAATCTTTGTTTATGCGGAGCATTTTGATAAAACTAAAATGTAAATGCATACATAAACACATTGCAATTAAATTTCCCGATTTCTTACTATCCTATTTACTCAGCGTTAGGTAGTTCTAATGGGTTGGAATCATCCCGAATTCTTTTCCTTATGCGAGCCATGTGAGGCGACTGGTTATCATCTTTATCACTAAAATATAATTCGGCGCTAATATCCATTTTAAATTTTATAACTTCTCATTTTTTTTCATAAATATTAAACAAATTGTTTGCATGTATATTGCAGTTTTGTTTTTATTTTGACACCGCGGTGTGGTGAAACAACGGTGCACCGTTGTCATTTTATGGAAAAATTTACTACTATTGAAATTCAACAGTGGAACATACACAACATCTAAATGCTGTAAACCATAATCGCTAAAAAAAATAATGTTGTCTTCCAGCCGAAGCAACACAACATCTAAGTGTTGTAAACCATAATCGGGCCCTACATCTCAAGCCTTTCTAAGTTAGGTTGCCTTTAATGAAAATTAATGGAATTACAAATTTCGTGTTTTAGTATTTTGTTATTTAGTTCAAAACTACAATGGAAAGTCGTAAAAGAAATCAGATAGCTTTTAAATGCAGCACCACATCTAAGTCAAAGCTTGTATCTTTTTATACCTTCTCCCGCAGGAATGCAGGTATACGTAGTCATTTGATACGCAAACTTGTAACACCCAGTGGAGAGCCTTTAAGGCTCCCTCATCTGATCTGTTGATCAAATGTGTAAGATATAGTAAAAAGAAATCCATTATTTTTCTTTAGAGTAAATATAAACTACTATAGTAAATGTATACTATAAGAAATCCATTATTTTCCGCATAGATGGCTGTAGTACACTGTATCTCGCGTTGTACAAGCGCGATAGAGTCGCGCTAGATGTCATTAGAAACATAAGATTTCGTACTGATAAAAACTACTCAGAAGACAGTTTTGATTGAGTGCGTGTCAAAGATAGACAATAACAAAGAAAAATTATGTTACATTTTATAGTTGTTTTTTCCTGATGAAAGCGAAAACGCAAGCCAGGCAACTGAAAATATGAGTTGTGTTTACGGTGCTGATACTGTAACCGACAATAATGCACAATTTTGGTGTTAACGATACCGTTTACCGATACCGATAATTTTACTCCAAGATCTGGAAGTCAAATTGTCGGAAATGTCGATAGGATAGTGGAAATCATCAAGTCCGTTCGACATATAACCATTGTTTCGGTTACCCAGTAGGTAAACATTACATAACGAAGCACTACTTGGAACTAACTGAATAATGCCGTATACGACAAGAAGCTCGATGTAGGGTTGACAACCGATTTAACGTCAAAAAAAACTCTTGTCTGAATTTCCATCTGCAAATCTCTCATCAATTGCAACAAAATCAACCTATTTCTGAAGCAAATGGTGACTGGTGATCAAAAGTGGGTCGGACAACGTCAAGAGAAAAAGATTGTGGTCGACTCATGGTGAGCTAGCGCAAATGGTAGCCAAGCCAGGATTCATGGACAGGAAGATTTTTCTCTGTGTTTGGTGGGATTGGCAAGAAATTATCTATTATGAGCTGCTTCCATACGGTCAAACTCTTTATTTGATCTTATACTATCAGCAATCGCACCGTCTGAAAGTAGCATTCAGCCAGAAGCGGACAGCTTTGAGCAACAGGAAGAAATTGTATTCCTTCAAGACAACGCTAGGCTTTGTTGAAAGGTTCTTAAGCATCAAAATTATAATCTTGACTTGGCAACAAGTAATTACCACTATGACGAAAGATTTTACTATTAAAAACTGCAAATCAAAAGAAACTTGTAAAAATAGGCTGCCCCAATAAGGAGGATTTCTATGAGAGAGGTATAATGAAATTACCTTCAAAATGGCAACGGATTATCGAACAAAATGGTGCACTTTTGAACTAAATCGGATCTTTCTAACTTAAATAAAACATTCAATGTCATGCAGAAATAATGATTTTCTTTTCCCTACATCCTATAACAATTTAGTAAAAGAAATAAATTGTTTGCTTTTGAAGAAAAATGATTCCAAAACCGAATACAAATCATTCTAAAGAAAAATAATTCTGATAATATTGAACTTTTTAAATATTTTCTAATGAATCTGACCTACGGTCCCAAATTGTGCGACCTAACAAAAAAGACACAAAAAGTTGGGAAAAATTTTCTTTAATTTTGAGCATAATCCTCTTTTAGCTCAATACACACTTTTTCCAGCGGCATTTAATAGCTTCTACACCCTGTTTATAGTAAAAATCGTCAAACCCTTTAAAATATCTATCAACCTCGAACTCCACCTCTTCATTGTTGGCAAATCCTTTGCCATCGAGACATTTTCTCAAGTTTAGAAATAGAACATAGTCCAAGGGAGCTAAATCTGACGAATAAGGTGCATGATGAAGCAATTAGAACTTTAACGCATTAATTTTAGCCATCGCAATAGTGGATGTGTGAACTGGAGTATTATCTTGATGAAACAACACTTTCTTTGTCGCCAAATGCGGTCTTTTTCCCTATAACTTTATCACTTAAACGATGCAATAACTTAGCATAATATTCTTATGCCTATCCCCAAAAAAAAAAAAAAAAGACAGATGCCATGACCCTGCCTGCAGATGGAATCGCCTCCGTCTTCTTTGAACACGATTTTCCCATTACAACGAACTACTTAGACTATTCCTTTGTCTCAGTTATGAAGTAGTGCACCCAAGTCTCATCGATGGTTTTAAATCGACACAACAGTTCGATTTTATTGCGGTGAAACATCGTCAAATAATCTATTGAAACATCTTTACGACGCTGCTTTTGCTCTATTGAAAGCAAGCGCGGCACCCATCTTGTGCACAGCTTTCTGGACTTCAAATCTTTGGCCAATATACGATGTATATCACTTTTTAAAATGCTTATAATTTCAGCTAGCTCACGCCCTATCAGCCGACCATCATCTAATACCATTTTATGAATTTTCTTAACCGTGTCTGGCGTGGACACCTCAATTGGCAGCTCGTTCGTCCTGGTTTAAACCCTGCTGCCCAATATTATACAGTCGTAAACAAAGGAACAGGCTCCCTCAGAGTTCTACTCTAGCTCAGCTTTGATATTGGTTGGACTGGGACCTTTCAAATGGAAATAATGAATTACACAACGGTGGTCAATTTTTTCCATGTTTACAAATTCACTGAGGTCGTTTACTTTTGATGGCTGAAATAAAAATACTAAACAACGTGGCGCCTTAAAACTTAGAACATATGTTTTGTAAGCTTGCCACTTTTCAGCAAAATATGCTTTTTTCAAGCTACTGGCATCATCTATACGTTAGGTCGGCTAGTTTTCGAACCGTCCTTGTTATTTATCACATACTCGTATACGAGTAGAGTGACACTTTCGTTACAACAAAAAATATCATTCCCCTTATAAAAATTCATGAAAATTGCGGAATCACTTCCTGTTCCTAAGATATGATTATAATTCCTTTTTTTAGATGCTTTCTTTTGCTCTCTTTTTGTTGGAAAAGGTTAGACGATAACATTGAAGTTTTAATGTTATTAAAAATATAATTACGAATGAATCGTCCTATATATTTAACGTTCCTAGTTTGAAAATGTTCCATCACACAGCACATATATTTCGAAATTTGCTAAAAGCTATCTATTGGTGGTAGTTTAAGAAGTTTCATACTCCTGTTAATTGGCTTTATTTTGCTCGAATTTTGCACTTGTTGGTGCAGATATTTTTCAAAGTAGATCAAAACTAGGATTTCTGAAAAGAAATCGATTATTTGAATGCTCTATTTGATTTTATTTTGGAAGGTAGTTAAAAGTGTTTCGTAATTTACCACTGTCGCCGGCACTTGAATTGAAATGAAATCGTTACTTGCGTTTCTAGCCGATATTTCAACTTTTCTTTTGTGATTTTTTTTCAATTCTTTTGCAATTTGGATTAAATATTTTGTGTACTCACCTATAAATTCATTGCGTATTCGTATCCGATCTTGTAGAGTGGACGCCGATATGATCACACAATTGATGAATGCCAAGAGGGCGACTTGATATTCAAAATTTGTGGCCTTTTCCAATTCATTAATAACGATTTTAAAACGATAACGTTCGGTTTTGAGATTCTGAAAAACATAAACAAAATATGAATGTTGTTGACTAATGTTAATAGTCGCCAATATAATTTACGGAGAAATTTTTTCCAATGACAGATTCAAACTTATTTGAAAATGAAACATAGGGTGATTTTTCCAGATTTAAGGTTTCCAGGTTGGCAGCACTGGTTGGTAATGACGTCCAAACGTCATCTGTCAAAGTGAAAAGTGTACGATATACTCTGCCATTTCATCATGGAAAGACTAACAAGCGAGTAACGATTGCAAATCGTTGAAATTTATTATCAAAATTTGTGCTCTGTGGCAAATGTGCATCGTTTGATACGACCATTTTATGGTCGTCATAATCGATCTGCTGAATCAACAATTCGTGCTGTTATCTCCAAATTTCGCACTAAATTTACTTTGTTTGACATAAAACCATCGACTCGCATGCGCAGAGTGCGTACCGAAGAAAATATTGCAGCCGTAGCGACCAGTGTAAACGACGATCGTGAAATGTCAATTCGTGCCATTCTCAGCGATTGGGCATATGATACTCAACTACAAGGAATTTTTTTTTGACCCAATTGGCTGAGTTGAACTTGGTTGACATGTGGTTTTATCAGGACGATGCAACATGCCACACTGCTCGTAAAACAATGGTTATGTTGAGAGATGAATTTGGTGAGCAGCTTATCTCTTGATTTGGCCCTGTGAGTTGGCTCCCAAGATCTTGCGATTTAACGCCTCTTGATTATTTCTTGTGGGGTTATGTCAAGTCGATAGTCTATGTGGACAAACCGAACACTATTGAAGCCTTACAGGATAACATAACACGCGTTATTCGTGGAATACAGGTCGAAATGCTCGAAAAAGTGACGAACAATTGGACCTTCCGAATGGACATTTTGAGACGGTACAGCGGACAACATTTACATGAAACTACCTTTGAAAATTAAATGGCAAAGACCAATTTATCGATTCCAATAAAAAATGTTAATACACGGTTGCCCATATTCGACGGACCCATGTTTAAAAAAAAAAAAAAATCAAAAAAAAAAAAAAAAAATTTGGCGGTTGGCAATCTTATTCATTTAATTTGTTCCAAGTAGATTTGTTTACATCAATTTTTGAATATGATATCTCTCAAATGGCCGCCTCTGGCGTTGATGGCGTATTGTGCCCTTTTTGCAGCATTTTCCATCGTTTTCGCCAACATTTCGGCCGGAATAGCGGTTATTTCTTCACGAATGTTGTCCTTGAGCTCTTCTACGGTCCTTAGCTTGTTAACGTAAACCTTTGACTTCAAATGTCCCTACAAGAAGAAGTC
>JAHXMU010000568.1:470951-498387 GCA_019455685.1 Philornis downsi
GGCGTTGCCAGATGGGTCCGTCGAATATGGGCAACCCTGTACAATATCGCGATAATGAAAAAAAGCGGTCAACATTACCATCGAAATTGATATAACTTTTCAGTTTTGATTCAGTTGGAACGGATTATTCCGCAACTTGTTGACAGGTTTGCTTGTCAAACTTGTAGGTCAATAATATTCCATCACCAGTTATAATGTGCTTTACGAATGTGGGTTCAGATTTAACCAATTCTAGCATGAGTTCAACGATCTTAACGCTTCTGAGTTTTTGTAGAAAATTTTGGTATTTCGGACGTAGTTGAGTGGTGAAGCGTTTCATGTCCAAACAACCTTGTAAACTGCTACGAATTGATTTGTGAGATACAGAAATTTCAAGGGCTGTCTCTCTTAAAATTAAATGATAACTTCACGACACCCTTCCCTTCACTTAGTCGACGTTAACTTCAATTGAAGGCAAATTTTGCACCACATCCCGATCGCTTTTGAATGCAGTGTACCACTTACAAGCACGTTTTTTTGATAAATTTGGCACACTGTAAGACTTCTGCAGTCTTTTTGTTTTCAAAGACGAAGTCGTGGATCGCTACATTATGGGACTGCACTTTGGCTATGTGTGGTCTACGAGTATGTACTGATCGATTAAACTCATATAAGTTGTCCGTTGTAAGTTCATTGGAGATATTTTCAAAAGCTTTTCCCTGAGCATTTCTGAATATAGAGTCTGTATTGGATAAATTCGTTACCTTTGAATTCAAAATTCCATTTGCAGTGCAAAATTTGAGATAAATTCGGTTTTCGAAATTTTTATCTATTGTAAAAATCGCAAAAACACTGTTGAAATAAAACAAAATCGAGCTTTGTAAACAAACTAAATGACAGATTGCGCCCAAGCCCCGCGTCTGTATAGAAGACTGTTGTACCAACTTTTGAAAAGAAAAAGAATTTTGACAATCCCATTAAGTGAACTTTTAAAAGATTAATTTCTAGTACTTTGTTGACAGAATGCATGTCGCGAATCACAGCGGAACTGCAGCAAAATTTCTGTACCAAAAAATTAATCAGCATTTATAGACCAATTTTACATTGCTGATACCTCCATGACTAAAGAATCACAAATATATGTTTAAATACACACTAATATGTACAAATTTTAGCACGACCACAATTTAGTACCCACCATCGGGTTGGAGTTCCTACAAATATGAAGAAATTAGCGACATTTACAAGTTTTGGAATGCCGAATTTTCAGACTAAAATATTTTGTTCTATCCGAATATTAATACTTTTATCAAACATCGTAGAATAGGGCTGTCGATCTGTGTTGCCGAACTTTGGTAGCCATTTATCGCTAAAAATTCCCAGTTTTTTTTTTTTTGAATGAATTTTGTACATTATTGGTGTGGAAATAATGGATAGAAGAAACTTTTGCTTGAGCTGCACATTAATCACTGCATTAATTTAGAATTTTTCAAATATAAAGATTCACACAAATTAGAGAATTGCTACCAATAAAATTAAGAGACGAGTAATATTTTCAAAGACCAAGTCGTGGGCCGCAACAACACCTCCATGAGATCGATTAAACTAATATAAGTTGTCCGATGTGAGTTCATTTCAGATATTTTCAAAAGTTTTTCCCTGAATATGGAGTCTGAATTGGATAAATTCTTCCCCTTTGTTTTTAAAATTCGAACTATATTCTACTTACCTTATAAAATTCTAATGTTTCTATGGCACGAGCGTAGCCTTCGGCATTATATGCACATAAAGCTGATAGTAATTCGAAAACTTGTTTCTTAACCAGGACATTGTTCGTATCTAAGGCGGTGCCTAATTTCGAAATGTAATCACGATTTTCGACAATGTAATCCAGGCCGATGCGTGAGTCCATCATATTGAATGAGTTTTTGTCTATTTCAATTCCGCTTTGTCTTATTGTGTGTTGGGCACGTAAGAATTAGTCTGCCTATACAGGCTGGCTGAGAGGGAAACGTCTGCAAGTTAATGTCGCCACTAACTGCCGTGGTAGCCCTTTTGAGTGATGGGAAAAGGGGGAACAATTTCCGTTTTTAGCTTAAATCAACAATTTCGATGCGTATCTAATGGCGGTGGTTGTAACCGTAGTAGTCGTTGTAATCGTAACGTTTACAACCTACATTGACCACTGAGCGGCAAGTGATCGAAACTTAAACGATGTTATACCCTTTAGCTGATGTATATGGACGGGCTTAAAACGTGTTGTCATTTGTTTGCATTTACACGCTTAGAATTCTCAATTGGTAGATGTGCAATTGCAAGATGCATGCATGACATGGTTGACATTTAACGTTGATAGATGTCGTTGCTGTCGCTGAGCTGCGTTACTTGTGGCCAGAGGATGAAATCTGTAAACAAAAAAATCAAAAGAAAGGAAACAACAACAATTACTTAATGTAATTACATAGTAAATAGTACTTAGTTAAAAACAATGGACGATAATGGTGGCAATAACAATCTCAGTTCGTCAGTGTTGCTGTTACGCACAGTGTAGGATTTGAACAATTTTTTGGTAAAATTAAAATTTGTATTTATAATATTTTCGTTAAATTGATCCTCAATCACAAACATATTACCAATCAGCAAGATCAATAGTATATCATATTTTCTTACTGAAAAATTGCGAGTTTCCACCAACAAAGAAATACAACGCATTATAAAAGTTTCGGGATTAGTAGAAAGTTGTGAGCTCTGACAAAAAATCGCTAAAATTGTAGCACTACACAGAAATGTTATGAGTATTCTTGTCAATAATTTCTCACTCCAATCACGGATATCGTATCTAACAAAAAAATCGATACGAAAAAACCAAAAAAAAAAAATTCACAAAATTAGTCTCCGACATCAAAAAGTAAAGTTGCAGGAAAAAACTTATACTCATATGCCAAACAAATCAAAGGACAGTGCAAACATCACTATTTCACACGAAAAATTGGGAATTGAAGTTGAACTCCAAGTAGATATCAAGTTTGCTAGCAAAGGGTTGAAGACATCTAGTTATTACTGATTTGGAGTACTGTTTTGGGACAGTTTCATCACAATAAAAAGTATTTTTCGTGCAACAGGCGATGTCGGATAAAACATGGATGCAGCAGTACAATCCAACTTTGTGGAAAAGCTGCTGAAAGTCGTAAAAAGCAAGCTAAAACTCAACAATCGGCCGATAAGGGCATGACCTGATCTCCTCATTTTAGGATGCGCAAAGAATTATATTCATCAATTACGTTGGAAAAGGAAGGATAGTGAACCATTTTCACTTGAAGGAAGAAATCAAGAAAAGGTGTTCGTATATGAAAAGGAAAAATTTAGCTGATTTAGCAAAATAATGCACAGATTCACAAGTTGATGATTGGCAATATTGCAGGAACTGACTGTAGTTTAAATTGTTAATGATATCAACCATTGTTTTTTCCGTCTGTAACATCCAGTGACTGTTATCTGTTTGCAAATCCCAAAAGAATAATCCAGGGAAAAGGATTTACATTAAATAATAAGATCATTGCACATATTGAGGAGTATTTCGAGGGTATTCGCAAACTTTTCTATGAAAAAAACGCATCAGCAATACGCCAAGGAAATTCAGAATTGGTTGCATTATGTTTCTGCTTCCAGAGTGTGGGCATTTATTTAACCAAGTGTTGTTTTCAAAGATAAGCTATGCTATTGCCCGCTCACACTCTATACTAGTCGCTATTCGTTCTCCATAACGACTAGAAATATTAATTTGGGACCCCTTAAACCTGGAGGTCGAAATTTGGCATAAAAAAATCTTATAATAATTGTGACAACTAATTAATTGGGCAATATCGGCCTAGTAAAAAGAGCTTGCAATAACTATAGGGAGATTTTTTAAACGTAGTTTTTTTTTTAATCGAATAAAACACTCAAATTTGCATCATATATTAAAATGTTTTATTGAAATCGATAAATTGGTCTTTGCCATTTAATTTTTAAAGGTAATGTCATGTAAATGTTGTCCGTGGCTCCGTCTCAAAATGTCCACTAGGTAGGTCCAATTTTTCATCACTTTTTCGAGCATGTCGGCCTGTATTCCACAAATAACGCGTGTTATGTTATCCTGTAAGGCTTCAATAGCGTTCGGCTTGTCCACATAGACCAACGACTTGACATAACCCTACAAGAAATAATCAAGAGGCGCTAAATCGCTAGATCTTGGGGGCCAACTCACAGGGCCAAATCGAGAGATAAACTGCTCACAAAATTTATCCCTCAAAACATATCCATTGTTGCACCAGCGGTGTTGCATGTTGCACCATCCTGAGAGAGCTCAACTCAGCCAAATTCCTTGTGGTTGAGCAACACATGCCAAATTGCTGAGAACGGCGACAAATTGACATTTCACGATCGTCATTAACACTGGTCGCTACGGCTGCAATATTTGCTTCGGTACACACTCTACGCATGCAAGTCGATGGTTTTATGTCCAACAAAGTAAATTTGATGAGAAATTTGGAGATAACAGCACGAATTGTTAATTCAGCAGGTCGGTTGTGACGACCATAAAATGGTCGTATCAAACGATGCACATTTGTCACAGAGCACAAATTTTGAAAATAAATTTCAACGGTTTGCAATCGTTGTTCGTTTGTTAGTCTTTGATCTTTTTAAAAATTTTACCAATTATTCCCTAATTAATTAGAAGCACATTTTTGTGGTGCTGAACAAATATTTTCCAATTTATAAGTTCTCTTAAGCGATCGCTAGTACTTTTTTTTAGGGAGAACATACGAGATGATACTGCAGCCTTCTTAAGCTTTAGGCCAGAGTCTACCTAAGTCAGTCCGGCTTTAAACGTTAGTTTGGTCTGTGTAATAGGACTTTGTTTTTACGTTTATTCAAGCTCAAGGCCAAAAAACAACAATTGTTTTAGTTTTACGTGGGTCTCACTTTGAAAGCCTTACTCCTCACGGTGTGCCATCACACATGGGACTGTTTGTGTTTGTATATGCGACAGCCAGGGCCCCTTTTGGGAACTCAAACTAATCACGGAAGGATTAGTCGAAGCACCTTTGAGATAAGAAACAAATCCTCTTAAAAAAAATTCCCCAGGGCTTGCTTTCTCACTCCAAAGTACCCTTGAAATCACTGATATGAAGTAAACTTCCTCCCGGTTAGGAGTGAGTCCTATCTAGACACCTCAATCTAATCGTTGGTCCAGCAACGGATCTTTTTTTAGCAGAATTGTTATAATGATTGTGAATAGCTTATAGCTTATCAAGTCTTATGCAGAAGTTCTCTTTTTCCCCTACAAAACCATATTTGTAGATGGGAGAAATTAAATTTTTGTCCATTGTATTTGTTTATAATGATTGGCAGAATTTGAAAAAGTCGACCGACTAACCACCTCCCATAAAACTGGCTCATTTAGCCAATATATTCATACTCGCGTATTCATATCTTTTGCATGGTTGAACCAAATTTTAGTAAAATTTGGTAGACGTTTTTACAAAGAAAAAGTCTCACAATGAAAATGGGTATTTCTGGTATCTTCCACACAAACTATCCGATTTTCTGAATTTTTATCATCCCTCTGCAGTATCTAATTAAGGAGCTATAGATAGTCTAGATTTTTCTCCAATACATTCTTTTATTATCTTCCATAAAATTATAGAAAAAATCGATCAAGTAACCGCACTCCTTCTGCTGGCACTTCCCATACAAATAGCCGATTTAATCCATACGTTCTTATCTCCATATCTTTCAATCAGTTTTACCAAATTCTGCAAAATTTAGCACAAATCATGTGTTTGGTAAAATGAGTTATGAAAATTAAAATGTGTGTCGTTGCCATGCCCATTCTAGTACCTTCCATACAAATTGATACATTTATCGAAATTTAATTATCCGCTGTAATCCATAATTCATAGTCCGAATTTAATTCAAATCATGTCAATTGTGCTGGGTATAATGTTTAAAAATCGACGGAATAAACACACCTATAAATTACCCTAATTTAATTTAGGATTCGGATTAATTAAATTGAATTAAGCTTCCACCATTTAGTATTAGTGCTTAGTACTTAAGTGGGTACCACACATCAAATTGCTTTATTTAGCAAATATCAGTCTCCGGAGGACTTTAGAAAGTTACTATCTCGCTCTGTTATTGTGCTTTAATTAAGAGTATTTTCTGACAACAACCTATTAATTAAACACGTCCATTCTGGCACCATTTACACTTTTGGCAGCGGCACTAAAGGACATTGGGTGAGATTTCTATATTGGTTAATTGTTCCTTTTTTTTTTTTGGGCACCATTAATTTGAAACCGTCTCCGTCCGACGAGGTTTCTCAAAAATTAAAACAGTTCAGACACGGAAAATTAGACATTTGTTCATCCAGCCGATCGTTCAAATCCTACACTGTGCAATGTAATTTAGAATTTTATCAGTACTCGCGCGGTCGTCGTTGTCATCGTCGATATTTCTTGGGTTCGGGTCTTTTGTCAAGTGATTATTAATGTATTATTGATGTTGTTGTAGATTAGGGATTGTGGCGGTGGTGTCGCCGGTCCCACTACTGATCGTTGTTGTCAATTCTTTGGGTGTTCTGGTTTTTAGGGTTCGACTTAATTAATTTATTGTCTTTGTGTGTTTTGGCACCGCACGTTGCCGCCTCGCTTCACACACAAAGCGCGGTTGCCTGCTTGACAGTTTGGCTATGTTCGATCCACACACACACACACACACACACACATGACGGGTATTTAGAATATATGGTCTCGTTGAGGGCCGTTGCCGTTTGCTCTTAATATTTTGTTGATTTGACAGCTTCGACAAGAAAGCAATAATAAAACAGAATGAATCGCCTGGTCATTGAATGAGATTTTTGTGATCACCATAAATTAATTGTTTAAATAAAAATATTGTGTTTTCCATTTGATCTCTTTTGACTTTATCAATAAGAAAAAATCAATTTCATTAATAGAATTGACCAGTAATATTTCATACAATTTATATTAATTTCTTAGACGAAAAGAGATTTGGTTTTTGAAATGTCTGTGGTCACAACCCGTAACAGCCTAACTCGAGTTAGGACACAATTGAGTTATTAGCACCATCGTATTTAGCGTATCTAAATTTATTTGCTCTAAATTTTTCATGTTTGGATCTCTTCTGGGAAGGCAATTAATCCTAAAAAAAACTAATAGCTTAAGTTATTTTCCTAAATGACTGTTTTGGCATAACTGCCTAAGTCAATTTAGGATTACAACAAATATAAACATTATTTTTTCATCATTGCCATAAATCAACTTAAGTCGTTAATCCAAAAAAATAAAGAAACAATTTTATTTTCCTAACTTGAGTTAAGCTCTTATTCCGAATTACAATTTCGTTTTTTGATAAACATAAATTGAGTTAAGGTCTTTCTCCAAACTTAAAGTTTTTTATTTAATCTGGAATAATAGTCTAACTCAACGTGAACTTTTTGACTTTCTTTCGTTCAACAATTCATAAGAGCCTAAGCGTCTTTTTCGATAATATCTTTTGACTATGAGAATAAACAACTATTTTTTGTTAACAACTAAGTAAAGAAATTCGTTTCCTTGGAATCTGTAGCAAAGTTTTCAAAAAAACACCTTCTCCTGATATTCAGTGAAGATTGAAAACTTTAAACTCCTGTACTGAAAATATTGAAAAACAGACTTAGGCTGTTATGGGTTGTGACCACAGATTTGTTTTTAGAAAATGCAGTTAGAAATTTTGAGATAATTAACAATTAAGAGCAGTCTGTAAATATTTAAACAAAACAATATTTTTCTTCCGGCTAAGCTAAACATTTTTATAAGATTTTTGTGTAGCAAAATAAATGAACTCCAAAAATCTGTAGAATGTCAAAAGGCAATTTTAAACGTTAAAGAATAATTAAACGAATCTCGAATTCATCTCAATATCCCATTGCTATAAAAACGGTAAAATAGATTTCATCTCCCATTTTCCCATTAAAGTAACCATAAAAACATGGTAACACAGGAAAGTACAACGTGGATAGATCGTTCGTACATAAAAACTGGAAAAATAAGTTTCGTCAGGATGTTAAAATTGGGCAAATACGTCAATTTCACTATATTTACTGCAAACCCAGTGTCAGAATTTTTATAACATACGAGTACACCCTACAATGTTGGCAAAGGCAGAGATTAATCCATAGATGATATTTCTAACTGTAGGTACAAGGGCGGTCCCAAAACTAATCGACAATTTCTTTGTTTTTCAACATAATTTTCTTTTAGCACGATACACTTTTTCCAGCGCTACTTCTTCTAGCTTCTATACCCTGTTTATAGTAAGAACAATCAAACCCCTTAAAATAACCATCAAATGCAGACTCCACCTCTTCATTGTTGGTAAATCTTTAACCGCCAAAATAGAAAACAGTCCGAAAGAACTAAATCTGGCGAAAAAGGTGTGTGATGAAACAATTCGAAGTTTAATTCATTATTTTTGGACATCGCAATAGTGAATGTGTGAACTGCAGCATAATCTTGATGAAACATCACTTTCTTTTTCGCCAAATGCGGCCTTTTTTCCATAATTTCATCTCCAAAAAGGTACAATAAATTAGCATAATATTCGCAGTTGATAGTTTTTCCTTTTTTGAAGACAATCAATAAAAATAATCTCAAGTGCATCTCAAAAAAGCAGACGGCATGACCTTGCCTTTCAGATGGAATCGTATTCACTTTCTTTAGGCATGATTCTGCCATTCCAGTCTCATGCTTTAACTGCTCCTTTGTCTCAGGTGTGAAGTGGTGGACCCATGTCTTATCCATGGCTATAAATCGACGAAAAAATTCAGCTTTTTTGCGGTGAAAAATCGCCAAACACTCTACTGAAGAAACAACTTCACGACGCTGTTTTCGCTCTATTGAAAGCAAGCATGGGACCCATTTTTGGAGACACATTTCTCATCTTCAAATCTTCGGTCAATATACGACGTATAGCATCTTTTTGAAATGCCTATCACGTCAACTTTCACTTTCAGCACTTTCAGCTGACCATCATCCAATACCATTTTGTGGTTTTTCTTATCAGTGTCTGGCTTGGACTCCTCAATTGGTCGACCACTACGGTGTTAGTCTTGGCAGCTCGTACGGCCTCGTTTAAACTGTACTACCCAATATTTTACAGTTGTAAATAAAGAAGCAGACACCCTCAGAGTAGAATCTTGCTGGGCTTTAATATTAGTTGGATTGAGACCTTCAAAAAAATGCAAATTTTGAATCACATAACGGTGATCAGTTTTTTCCATGTTTAAAAATTTACTGAAATCTTTTACTTTTGACGACTCAAATAAAAATACTAAACAACGTGGCGCCTTTAAACTGAAAACATGTATGTTTTATAAGGTTGTCACTTTTTACCAAAACAATTTGTTATCAAACTACTGACACTATCTATACGTTAGGTCGGCCAGTTTTGGAACCGCTTACGAGCGTCAAGAAAAATTTACATTTTTCAATATTTCTCTAACAGTAAATTGCGGTGATGACGAGGGAACATCTGCATTATGCTCATTTGCAACCCTTGTGAAGAAATGTACTAAAATATACGATATTTTAGTTGAAAAAAAAAAACGAATAACGTCATTGTATTACGTTTGAAAAGAATGTGTTTTCGACACGCCTACTTCTATTACGATAAATCGTAGAGGTCCATATTATTGTATGCCGCATTCCATGGTTGAGGGTACATAAATTTCAGGCCGGTCTCAATTTTGGCGCCTGCTGCCTATTTGTTTGCCAAACATTGTAAGCAAACCGTTATTAGCTTTCAACCACATTACACCACCGCCGCTGCCGTCAATATTGGGTGCACAAAAAAGTCGCCAGTGCTTTGTGATCGACCACATATCTGGCGCCTGTCAATCCAACAGCTACCTGTTGTATTGTTTAACATACCATTAATTTTAAACAATTATATTAATCAATGGAGCATATAAATATTTGTTTATAAGAAAAATGTTTAGAAATTGTATTGTAGACGAGTAATAAAATCGATTTGAATGAATAACAAAACAAAATTCAGATCGTTTAAGACTACACAAAAACTTGGGTTTATAATTTGGTTAAAGCGCTAATAATTTAAGCGCGTTAAAGAAATCCTATTCATATACAACACGTTACGACAAGTTCACATCAAAATCGAAAACAAAGAAACACAGCACGATAACAAGATATTCAATTAAGCAATCAAATCAAACGTGTTCTCTTATAGTTTACATTTTTATGACGCCGCGAACAACTTTCAAAATTTCAATTTGATTAATACGTACCCTCGTTTCATATTCTGCATTGGCAAAATGTCTGAATTTCATAATTATCCCACATATCAATTTGAATGATGATCGCAGCCCCATTGTTTGTTTATCCAGATTAATGACGATAATGATGGTGGTGATTACGAATATAATTATGATATTTACAATCCAAGAAACAAATACATCTGTCAGATTCTGTACTTTACAGACAAAAGAAGACGCTAAAAAATTAATAGGATCATCAGCGTTTAACGGCTATTGATAATTGTTTGCAAAGGCTCGTCACGACGTGATGATGGAACGCAAATTGGTAGATTTCAAATATTTTTGACGTCATGACAAAGTTCGAATTGTATGCTATTTTTTCAAGTATTGCTGGATTATTTCACTTGATATCTCTGTTAAGTGCAGATACGAGGCAAAAAATCATCTAATTGATGGACTGTTCACTTATCCATAACTTTTGTGAATGGATGGAAAAATTTAAAAAAATGAAACCGTACGAGAAATAATTATTATATGAATTAGAAGTCGATTTCTTTTAAAGACATTACCTTTTCAACATGTGTGCCAAATATGTCGCAGTGGCAAAATATCAACAATCACCGAACTTAAGCTAGGTAATCTTTTCTTTGCACGGACAAAAAATTCTAGGAATTATTATTATTTCATTCAAATATCCACAGACATTGTCAGGCTTTTTGTATTAATTTTAAACACCAAAACCGGAATATATAATACAGGGTGTACGTCAGTAAGGAGACACACTACTTTGTTTTGCACCATTTTGGCAGTCGTGAAGTAGAGACGTGGCAAATTTATTATGGAAAAATATTCGATAAACCAACGTGTTCTAATCGTTAAAACATTTTATTAAAATCAATCATCGATTACTGTGACGATGAGAAAGTTACGTGAAATTTTTTTGGGAGAAACAACGTGCCAAGAAGATGCACTATTTATCGTGTAGTGAATGATTTCGAAGAAAGATAGTCTGTAGCTGATAGGGCCAAGCATGGACCACAACGTACTGCAAGATCGGCTGAAAACATTACTGCTGCTCAAGAAAGTGTTCAAAACAATCAATCAACCTTGACGATGTGCTCAGCAGCTTGGTCTTCAAAGAACAACTTTGGCCACAATTTTGCACAAACATTTGCATTTGCTTCCGTTTAAGATTCAGTTGAAACAAGAGCTTCTTCCACAAGATCATTTACGCCGGCGTACATATGCCTGCCAATACGATGTTACAGCTCGCCCATGACAACCCCGATTTTCATGAACAAATCATAATGAGTGACGAGACACATTTTCATTTGAATGGACATGTGAATAAACACAATAGTCGGTTCTGGGCGATGGAAAACCCTTAAATTATTCATCAGTCACCTTTGCATCCATTAAAAGTGAGAGCCTGGTGTGCAATTTGGTCAGGAGGAATCACTCGACTTTACTGCTTTGAAACTGAAAACGGCGTAACGGTAACTGTCAATGGGGAGCGATATCGTGATATAATTGAAAACTTGTTAGCGCCACAACTGCATGCTTTGGGCTTGATTAACATGTGGTATCAACAAGACGGTGCCACATCGCATACAGCCAGGATTGCAAAGGAATTACTGCGAAACCTCTTTCCACAACAAGTTATTTCAAGAAATGCTGATGTTGATTGGCCTCCACACGGTCGCCTGATTTGACTGCTCCGGACTTCTTTTTGTGGAGATATCTGAAAAGCAAGATTTATGCAAACAAACCAGAAACGCTTAAGCAACTCGAACAAAATACTCGTGATGAAATACCGTGTGAAATGTGTGAAAATGCAATGAAAAATGAGCTCAAAAAGGGCTCGCATTTGTGAAGCTAACAGAGGCGGACATTTATCTGATATTGTATTCCATGCATAATTGACGACATTAAATAAAACATTTATCAATATAAGATCCATACTCTTTCATTTAATCAAAAATTTTAAACGTACAAAGTAGTATATCTTCCCGACGGACACCCTGTATTTCATTCAAATATCTACAGGCATTGTCAGTTTTTTTTTATTGATTTTAAACACTAAAACCGGAATATATAATATAGGGTGTCCCAACAAGAACGCAAGATTTATATGACTGATGCAGCAATTGAATTGTTTCTCTGGCTGTATGACATGTGGTGCCGTCTTGTTGAAACCGCATGCCCTCCACATTCATTTCTTCAATTCTAGGCACGAGAAAACTAGTTATCATTTCACGATACCGAATACCATTGACTATGTGCGCTTGACATGCCTCATTTTCATACAAAAAAGGTCCAATGATTCCTCCAGCCCAAAATCCACACCACACCGTGACACGTTGAGGATGCATTTGCTTCTCGTGAATCACTCGAGGATTTTCCTCACCCCAAATGCGACAATTCTGCCTATTGACGAAGCCATTAAGATGGAAATGGGCCTCGTCACTGAAGATGATTTTATCGGCAAAATCAGCATTTTCATGTTGTCTCTCCAATACCCAATTAACGAACTCCCTTCACTGTCCATGGTCAGCTGGCTTCAGTTCCTGAGTCAATTGAACTTTGTATGCATGAAGATGGAAATCTTTCGTCAAAATTCGCTGCATAGTGGATTTGGAGACACCAATTTGCTGAGCTCGGTGTCGAATTGAGGTGGATGGAGTTTGAGAGACATCATCACGTACAGCTGCGACATTTTCAGTCGATCGACCTGGTCGAAGGTTGTCTTTACATCACTAACAGACCCAGTTTTGGAAAATTTATCCATTAATCTCTTTACAGTTGATTGTTTTGGAGCATTATTGTGACCTAAAATTAATCGCAATTTGCGAACTGTAGCCGCAAAACTTTCACCATTTTGATAAAACAATTTCACAATGAGAATGCGCTCCATTTTTACTAACCTCTTACCTTCTACTAGCAAACAAAAACATTTGTTCAAATGTCAAACAATGACACTTCGAATGGCGCCAAATTTAAATCTTGCGTTTCTAGTACCTGATGAGTCTGAACTAGTAGTTACGAAGAAAAGTAATGATGTAGTTTTCTTTGAAATGTAATTGTTTAATATAATACCAAAACCCTAATTATTCTAATATAAACTTAGAAAATTGTTTAAGAAAAACGAAAAGAAAAACACAGACAAAAAAGTCAACGTACGGTCCACCTTATTTTTCTTTATGTCATTTTATGGTTCAAGAAAATAACGGAAATGTATCGTTTTTCGAATTTTACGTTTGAGCTCTCTTTTAGGCTTCGAATAAGATGTGTTTAGATTTATTTGGGATAGTTGCGAAAAATATTTCAGAGTGATCATGGCTCCTCTAAAAGAAATTTCAAGTGAAGTGAGAAAATTAGTATTAAAACATAGAAATGAAAAAAAAATTTTTTTGGTGAAATATCAAAACTGTTGCTTAAGCGTTTTGGACGGCCACTGCGCGGGTTATTTTCAATTACACCGGTGTTTTTAAAGTTCTGAAATATTGTTTGAACTGTTGGTTTGCTTAAATTTGATGTTGATTTGCTGAATTTATGCACATCGACAGTTTAAGCAAATCAACAATATTTCAGAACTTTAAAAACAAAGTTTTAGTATGATGTAAAAATATAAACTGTGCGAATTTCAGTGTTGAAAACTAACAAAAAAAAGAAAAGGTTGGCGTTGCCACTTGAGACAATTTTCCTTGCGAAAAAACATATTACATGGTGCGGCAGCAAAACTGTGCTACAATAAAAATTCAAATTGACAGAGTCGGTGCCCTAGGTTAAGTCGTGTTCTTCTTTGTATTTCTCTAAGGCATGCGCCGATAGGATAGAGTCGTCAGCATTGCATTTAGGTTAGGTAGGCCTTTTCATTTTCTATATCATCACACGTTTATCCCATGGCATTAGTTGAGGATGCTTGATAGAAATTTCTCCATATCTCAAGGTCTAAGGCGAGGGAAAGGCTCGGCAATGGATTTAGAAATAAAGGCATTTCCATCTTTTCCACCACTCTCTGCTTAAAATCAATCACACAATGACTACTAGCATTATTTACTGCTATAAACCCGGCCTTTGACCGTGAAGCCCACAAATTCTTTCAAATTTCGGTCTTCGGTGAAGATAAAAATCTGGCCACAGGTACTCAGAGCGTACTAAGTAATGGCTTTATCAAATAAAACCATTACAGCGAGCAGTTGGTGCGGAGAATCAAAATCTCAGTCACAGATATTCCAACGATTGGAGGAGGAGATGACACATATTGTCCATAATTCAGTGAAATCGCAATATTCAATGGTTTGCAAAAATTGAATAAAAACTGCTTTGAGCAGAATAAATTTTCTACATAAAAAGTTGTTTTCTGATATTTATTATACATCTTTCGTTTATTAAGTACCCATTTGTTAAACTCTATACCAGTTTTTGTAGCATACATTCCTTTGTCATTTAACTGATATTTCAAATATATATATTTTTTTAAATTTGTCATTTTAAACTTCCCGCAGTGTAAAGAAATCGATTCATTTAATTAACCGTCGCCTTATACAGCAAATATTTAATGATAATTAATTATTGACTGCAATCAATTTGTTTAAAACTCAATTTAATGGCGTTGTCGCTCGAGTGTTGTTAATAACTCTATTTAATTGTATTCTGAATAATCTTAACTAAACGCAATGCGACGAGGGGAGGTTGAAAAGTAGTCGGCCTAAGCAAGAAGATACTACAGGGTGGCGCAATAGAACGTGCATATTTAAAAAATAGATTAAAAAATAAATACAAAAAGTATGGTTAAAATAAATCTAAGGCATTGTAGAATAACAAATGGAGTTTATTTTTTAAAAATAACATCATCTAAATGGTGACCCTCTCTACGACGGCACTCCTCTAACCGCAAACGAAAATTATTGAAAACTTTCTTTAGTAATACTGGTGCAATGTCTGCCATTTCACCACGGATATTCTCCTTGAACTGAACGATGTTTCTTGAATTATTCCTGTAGATTTTGTGTTTGAGGTATCTCCACAAAAAAAAGTCAAGAGGCGTCAAGTCTGGACTACGTGGGGGCCATGAGATATCACCTCTTTTCGAAATCAGTCTGCCAGGGAACATCTGCTTCACCACCGCCATGGAGTCATTTGATGTGTGACAGGTAGCTCCATCTTGTTGGAACCAAGTTTTGGAATTCACTATTCTTGAACTTTCAATTTCTGGAGCCAAAAATTCGTCCAACATCTCAACATGGCGTTCCGTATTAACCGTGACGTTTTGGCCCCGCGCATTTTCGAAGAAAAAAGGACCAATTATTCCTCTGCCAGAGATTGCTGCCCATACTGTCACTTTAGGACTATGCAATGGTTTCTGGTGTTTGATTTTGGGATTTTCACTGTTCCAGTAACGACAATTTTGACGGTTTACGAACCCATTCATAAGGAAATGAGCCTCGTCAGAGAAAAGGATATTGTCAAAATTGGAAAATCGATTAAGCATTTATTTCATTAGCAAATGCGCGCCTTGGTATGAAGTCAGACTCTTTCAATTCTTGTGTTAATTGCAGCTTATATGGATGCAGTTTAAGATCCAATGTTAAAATTCGTTGCAAACTTCGTCGCGATAATTGTAAGACAGACGATCTCTTGCAAGTCGACATTTGTGGATTTCCTCGTACTGATTCCATAATTCTCTCAACATTCTCTTCGGTCCTAGATGTTCTTGGGCGACCATTTGCTTGTGGTTTAAATGTTGAACCGGTCTCTTCAAAACGCTTTACCCATATTTTAATTAAATTAGCACTCGGAGCTTCACTAATTCGCCGTAGTCCATATATTTAGCACAATATAGTCGCCTAGTAGCAATATATGAACGAGAGTTCTCGTAAAATGCGCGCACGCAAAATGCGCGACGCTTCCCGTCGAAGTGATTCATAGCGACTAAAACTCCATGAGCCCGCCAACCCAACCCCAATTTCCAGCAAGCCATTACTTCAAACTTGCAAAGAGGGAAGTGTCTTCTTCTTCTTCTTAGGTGGCAGCTAGAATAGACATCCTTATGTATTATACACCGCGCGTAGAAAATAATTCCAAGCGCTGTGATATTCTGTGCTTCTCCTCCAATTCGTCACACCAAGTTTCGATAGTATTTCAAGAGCCTGGTACTTCTGCGCCGTTCATCGAGTTCGTTGTCAAAAACTTTCCGTGCAGGAGCATTTGAGGGCCATTCGCATCCGCGTATAGCCCATTGTTCATGTGACGCAGATACTCTGCGTTAACGATGATGGGTCCATATATTTTCCGGGGTATTTTCCTCTCGAAAACTGCCAGCACTGATTCATCCGTTTGCGTCATAACCCAGGATTCTGCGCCATATAACAAGACAGTCGGATTTTTGTTTTTCGAGAGAGCGCTTTACCATTGCATCGCTTGATTAGCCCATAGTAACATCTGTTAGCAAGCAATACTCTCCTCTTTATCTCCATGCTGACATCATTCGTTTTGTTTACACAGGAACCGAGGTAGATGAATTCTTCCACCACTTCAAAATTAAAATTACCAACGTTCACACAGCGTCCCAAACGAGCAGACTCTTTGTTCATTGAAACCAATAACTTTGTTTTGTCCTCGTTTACCACCAGAGCCATTCGCTGCTTCCTTTTTGACGCTTGAGAAGACTGCAGTAACATCTCGCAGTTTTCGCCCAACAATGTCTATGTCATCTCCATATGTGAGTAACCTATAGGTTTTGTTGAAGATGGTACCAGACGTGTTAACTGCAGCTTTCCTCATAATCATCTCCAACAGTATGTTGAAGAGGTCTCACGATAGACTGTCGCTCTGCCTAAATCCTCGTTCGGTGTAAAAAGGCTCGCTAAGATCTTTACAGAAGACTTCATGTCAGTCAGCATCATCCTACAAAGACGTATAAGTTTCATAGAAATTCCAAACTCGGACATGGCCTCATACAGTTTTTGACGTATCGGGCTACCGAAGGCAGCTTTATAATCGATGGAAAGATGGTACATGTCGATCTGTTTTTCTTGGGTCTTCTCCTGAATTTGTCGTAGTGTGAATATCTGGTCAGTTATTGATTTACCAGATCTAAAGCCACACTAATAAGGTTCAATCAGTATACCAATATCAGTATATCAATCACATATCACACTCGACAGGACCTTATAAGCAATGTGTAAAAGGCTGATACCGCGATAGTTTTTACAAACACTTGGATCGCCTTTTTTAAACACAGCAAACTCAAATCCCATTGATGCAGACTATTCATCAGCTCATCGCCACCAGTTTTAAACAGCTCTGCTGGCAGGCCTTCAGCGCCCGCTGCTTTGTTGTTCTTAAGCCGCAATACTGCTGTTGTGAGAGAAACGTTACTAGGGGTAAATTCGGCAAATACGGTGTTTGGGGAATCCATTCGTAGCTCAATTTGTACAATTTTGCTATAGCGCACCAATACCCTTGTACGCCAGTTCGTTCTCATCCTGGAAAAACAATTTTTTCGCCTTTTCTGTTTCAAATTATTGCAAACTCAGTCCTACAGTTTTGAATATTTTTTCCAGCGATCTTTCTACCCGTTTCAATTTAAAAATCATAGTTACCTTCATCATGTTGGCTGGCGGATCAATTTTTGCCGTCCTCGATCTCGACTCTCATGTAGAAGTCCATTGCTTTTTGATTGTCCCTTAATCCCTACTGTATTGCGATGCGTCTAAGTAATGGTTCACTGCTAAGAAACAGCGCAAAAAGGTTTTCTTTTTGCAATTGAAAAGTGCTTAACACTTTCTGAAAATGGTCAGACAATTGCGCTTCTCGTCGTGGACTGTTAGAAAACGCGGCACCAATCTGAAAAGCGGCTTCTTCATATCCAAACAGTTATGCAATACATTTCCTTCCCTGACTTAAGTTACTCGTTTTCAAAAATGATTGTGCGTCCAAAACTTTATAGTTGATATCAACAACGCAGATTGCACATAAACAGCCTGTAGTTCGACTTAGATCTAATAAATAGACCTAATAAGTACTCTATATTCAATTCTGTTCATTTTTGTGAAAATGCAAAAGTTACTCACTGCCAACAAATGCCAAAAATTACCTAGTCTAACAGATAATGATGACAAGCAAATGGTAACAAAAAATTCAAAAAATATTTGCTTGCCTAGTTTGATTACTTGGCACCCATCCCTCGCATGTCTGTAATTCCCTGAATATAAGAAGAAAGCTTATTCCAAGTAAAGTCTTAGTGTAAAATACGATGTCCAAAACTGAAATCGATGTCGCAAACTGAAAACGATGTGAAAACTGATAGTCTAAATATCTATCTAGTCTCTGTTAAATAAAATACAATTTGTTATAGGGGTAGGTATGGGTTTTTCATAGATTTGGAAAAATATTTAAATTTTCAAATGACTATAATGTAACAATTGATTATTATCGGCAGACCGAGTCCACGGGGGTTTAACGTAAGTCTCGCCGTGAAGGCTTTACCCATGGTGTGCTTATAATACTGGGCACATAAAAATGCGATTGCCAGTGCCCTCTTGTGATAGCCAAGTTGATTTGATAATTTCTAATAATCCTAGCTTTAGTTGGTGTTCCGGAAAAGCCCATTATTTGAACGTTATAGTGTAAAAGCAACCAAATTTTTTTGCAGTGGGCACTCAACACAATCGTTGAGAGCTCACTTAACAATTCTGAATACGATTGTAAATACGCAAGAATAATTTTGTTTGCGGTTGGCTGTTCTAATATGAGTATGATCATAAGTGTCCGTAGTTTCAGCGCTATTGCCTGTAAACTGGCAGCAGCTCAATTCAAAGCCAAAACTATTGTTATAGCATAATTTACCTAATACTTAATAATGTTAAAGTTGTACAACATTCCGCTATGCAAGTTGTTGTGAATTATTGAATTATTACACACAAATCTACGATACGAGGAAATGTGAATATGATTTTAACCGTTTGTTTACCCACAATTTCTTGAACATTCTCCGAAGTTCGACGGCAATCATGTATTTTGTTTTGGAAATCACATAATCTATTCCGCTAAATGTTGACCGATTGCACAAAGCAATCAGCGTTATGTAATTCAATATCTGCATTTGAAAGATCTCAAGTCCAACCAATATTAAGGCCGAGACAGATTTTACTCTGGGTGAGTCTGCTCCTTCGTTTACGACTGTAAAATATTGGGTACTAGAGTTTAAACGAGACCGTACAAGCTGCCAAGAAGATCACCTTAGAGATCGACCAATTGAGGTGCCCACTCCAAACACAGTTAAGTAAATGCACAAAATGGTGTTGGTGGTCGTCGGCTGATGGTGCTTGAGCTAGCTGATATGATGGCATTTCATAAACTGCTGTACATCGTATATGTATTGACCGAAGATTTGAAAACGAGAAAGCTGTGCGCAAGATGGATGCCGCGTTTGCTTTGAATAGAGCAATAACAGCATCGTGAAGTTGTTTTAGTAGAGTGTTTATGGATGGATGTTTCACCTCAATAATGCCGAATTTTTGCGTCGATTTATAACCATGGGCAAGACATGGATCCACCACTTCACAAATAAGACAAAAGAACAATCAAAACAGTAGATTTAAAAGGGTAGAATCGTGCCCAAAGAAGGCGAGGACGGTTCCATCTGCAGTTTTATGACCACAGTGACCATATAAGTGATCAGTGGGTCATCTCCAGCTGAGGTTAAGAATAATCTTTAGATTTTCAGTTTTAATAATCAGAACTTTGTTGAAGTGGCATTCGACAGTTTTCCTATACTATGCTTGGTTACATATACGAGGTGTGTTCAAAAATAAGGTGAATTTTCAAATATCGCGGGCTCCGTACATTCGACTTTCGATCATTAGTTTTTTTTTTATTATGTTGGTACACTCGTCGAAGATATGTTGACGGTTTTATCCATGTAGCATATTTAGTTTCTTTGCGAGAGGCATAAATAGGACAAGTGTTTCGCGTGTTCGTCAATTTTCCGCTTTCGAAAAAATGGGTCAAAGAAGTTGTATCAAATTTTGTGTAAAAAATTTAATTAAGTGCTCAAAAACACTTGAAATGTTGACAGTGACATACGGTGAGAGTATTCCGAGTCAAAAAAATGCTTACAAGTGATTTCACAGAAGGTCGAGAAGATGACGACGCTAGCATATCATCAGCTGGACGCCCCAGCACATCAACATCCGATGAAAATGTTGAGAAAGTGAGGAAAATTGTTATGAAGAATCGTCGAAAAACAATTAGAGAAATTGCTGAGCATGTCGGCATATCTGTTGGCTCATGCCATGCAATCTTTTCGGAAATTTTGGGCATGAAGCGTGTGGCAGCGAAGTTCGTTCCAAAATTGCTGAATTTTGACCAAAAACAACGTCGCATGAGCATCGCTCAGGAATTGTTGAATGACGTCAACGATGATCCGGATTTGTTTAAAAGGGTCATAACTGGTGACGATTCATGGGTATACTCGTATGGTTATGACATCGAATCCAAAGTCCAATCGCCCCAATGGAAGAGTCCAGGAGAGACCAAAAAAAGCACGCCAAGTTCGATCAAATGTCAAGATTTTGCTCACTGTTTTCTTCGATTACCATTTCGTGGTGCATCAGGAGTTCTTACCACAAGGTCGTACGGTAAATAAGAAGTAGTATCTTGAAGTTATGCGCCGTTTGCGCGAATTGTGAAAAAAATCCATGGCTTTTGCATGGTGAGAGATTATTTGGCCTAAAACAACACTATTATCATGTCTCAGCCACCGTATTCAGCAGATTTGGCCTCCTGCGACTTACTTTCTGCTCCCAAGATTGAAGAGACCCATGAAAGAACAGCGTTTTGCAACGATTGAGGAGATAAAAATCGAATCGCTTAGGGAGTTCAGGGACATACCAGAAAGTGCATATCATAACTGCTTTGAGGATTGGAGAAAACGCTGGCACAAGCGTACGAGTATTATATCTGAGGGGGACTACCTTGGAGGAGATGAAATAGAAACTAATGAATAAATAAATATTTTTTGAGAACAATTCACCTTATGTTTGAGCACACCTCGTATTCATTGTAACCTATATAACCTATAAGTGTTTGTATGCAAATGTTAAATAAATAAATAACAATTGTAATAATAAAAAATTTCGAAATGCCTTAGGTAGGATTTTATTTTGTATACATTTTTTCGTAGTCAAGTTTGATATTTATTTTCCACTTAGCTAAATGGTGGTTTTTTTGTTTTGTTTGGATAAATAATAACCAACGTGGGCTACACGAAAAAAATACCATATTTAATGTGTAACGGGTTATCTATTTTTCGGTTTCAAAAGTAAAGTTTAATAAAACACACATGATGATTTCGATGAAACTTTTGTTTCATTACAATGCTTGGACTTTGCCATTATCTATGAAATACAATGCAATTTAAATGACAGCCTCTGGATTGGTTGCAACAGTGGATCCTTTTGAGGTAGTTTTCGAAAAAATATGACTCAATGACGCCCCATAATGTGCATCAAAGAGTCATTTTTTCCGGATGCAATATCTTTTTCCATTTACCCCATATGCGGCAAAGTTTAATAAAACATACATGAAGCTATGAATTCGATAAAACTTTTATTTCATTACAATGCTTGAACGTTGCCATTATATTCGTACATTTTTCCAATCAGAGTATTCTCACTGCAGGCCACTGTTAACATTTCAAGTGTTTTTGAGCACTTAATTCCATTTTTTACACAAAATTTGATGCAACTTCTTTGATCCATGTTTTTCGATAGCAGAAAATCGCCGAATACGTAAAACACTTGTCTTATTTATGCCTCTCACAAACAAACTAAACGTGATATTCGGATAAAACCGTCAATATATCTTCGGGAGGAGTGTACCAACATAAAAAAAAAATAATCGAAAGTCGAATGTAAGTAGCCCGGGAAATTTGAAAATGCACGTTATTTTTTTGAACACACCTCGTACAATGACATTTAAATGACCGCCTTTGGATTAGTTGCAGCAGTGGATCTTTTTAAGATAGTTTTCGACCACTTTTTCGCACATTTGGGGCGGTATCTCGACGGTAACGTCGCGAATCTTGGTTTTCAAAAGCTCCAACGTTTGGGGATTATCCGCGTAAACACGGTCCTTGACGTAGCCTCACAATAAAAAACTAACGGCGTCAAATCGCTTGAAAAAAAAAATTACTCTGTCTGGAAACTTGTTATGCAATAAAGCCAACATCGGTCCTATTGTGTGGCTCGTGGCACTGTTTTGTCGAAACCACATATCGTCCAGTTCATAATCTTCAAATGCAAGCCAAAAAAAAGTAACGCTCTGAATTGCAATTCAGGTTGTCTGTCGGTCACACTTTTACTAACAGAAGCAATATTTTCGGCAGTGCATACATTGCGATGATGCACAGGCCTGACCCCATCTGTAACGCTTCGAGTCTCTTCACATTTCTTTATAATCTTGCCAAATTTTTGCGCAGTGGATCGATTATGACGATCATAATCACCCTGAAATGCACGAAAAGTGTCCACGCTTGAATCACCACTTTTGTGTTAAGTTTTAACAAGTATTACGCGTTCTTTGGTTGTTAAACGATCCATATTCGTAAATGCCAAATTTTCCGTTAAATAAATAACACTTCCGATGACAGGTATTTCACAGCTGACAGCCTTGCAAGATCGACGGTTTTGAAACCACTAAATGGGTAACACTGTATATTGCAAATTTTTGTAAATGATCGATTAAAAGCCTTTGCTTATTTTAACAACATTTGAATTAATGTAACGTAGTTAAATGCCAGGTTGCCAATTTCATTGGTTTTTTTTTTTTGCTGTTCTCTACAAAAGTTGAGCTGATTTAGTATTTATTAATTCAGAGCACTCAACAAAATTAAATCAAATCAATTCAAATGGAATAATACTTGGAAATGTTTGTTATTTTGTTTTTCATTTGTTAAATTACTAAGTATTTTGTTGGCAGTTGCATTACAATGAGCCGTTGTTTTTTTTTTTGTAAGCGTTACAACATTGCATTCGTATATTTTGTTGTTGATATGCAGCAAAAACGCTTAAGGACACCTGACATGTATTTTGTCAACTTCGGTAGTTTTCAAAAGATTTAATTCAAATGTCATTTAATTGTTATGTTGGATGTATTTCAATCTAATTGTTGAGACGTTTGTAAAATCTATTTAATAGTTAATGTTAACCTCTAAGTAGGACAGCAGTGGTTGTTGCAATAGCAACAATTGCAATGCATGCTTACATCATCATTGAATTGGCGCGTATTTTAAGCAGAAGGACCTGCTTTAGTTTAGCGACAGTGCACAAAAGATGATTTTTTACCGAGAAAGAAATTTAGCACGGGAGAAAGAGGTTAACCTCAGCTTTTTTTTTTTGGAAATATGTTTTTCTAAAAATATCGATAATAATTTTTATCCCTGGATTCTTAAATCATACTTAAATTTAAAACTTCACATTTTCTTTACAACTGCATGTAATTTTTTTAATGGTTATGAAATGAATTTAGACCCGTTATCGATTAGGCCTCTCAAAAATAAGATAATATCAGAGAACGAGCGCAAATTTTTATAGACCCACAATGCCTATCGTGAGTCGGGGCCGATGATATAGATATGGTAAAAAGAAATCCACTATTTTTCTGATATAATTGCGATTGGATTACGCTAGATGGCGTTAGAAAAATAAGATTCCCTACTGAAAAAAAAACTACTCAGACTGTTTTGTGATTGCTTAACTCAGCTTTGTTTGAGCGCCCGTCAAAGATGCCCTTTGGAACAGAGAAAATGCGCCATATTTTCTAGTTTTTCTTTGATAAAAGTTGAAACGCATGCCAGGCAGCTTAAAAAAGTGAATAATATTTATATTGCTGATACTTTAAAATCCAATCACGCGCTATTTTTGTTAGGTCGGTGATTTGATGTCAAAGACACACTACGCATCTAGACCAATAGTCAAAAATTTCGATAGAATAATAGAAATCGTCAAGACCGACAGTCATGTACGCACTATGTTCTATTACCAAGGAGCTAAACATTGCACAGAAAAACTAAATATTTGAAATAACTTGAATACGATTGAATACTCATATGGCATTTGGGTGCCACACGAGCTAACGTGAAAAAAAACGAAACCTCTTGAAAAGAATTTTCATCTGTAAATCGCTACTGCATCACAACAAACTGGACCCATTCCTGAAGCGAATGGTGACTGGTGATAGAAACTGAGTAACTAACGATAAGGTCATGCGGAAACAGTTGTCACCAAGCTAGCAACTGTGGATTAGGGAAGTTTTGCTGTGTGCTTGGTGAGATTGTCAAGGAATCATCTACTATGAGGTGTTTCCCTACGGTCAAACTGTTAATTCTAACCTATACCGTCAACAAGAACAAACTACCATCGTCTGAAGAGAAGGTTATTTATTAAAATAGACTGTGCGCAATTTTTTTAATAATCGCAAAACTGTTGATTTTAAAATGCTTTCTTTTTGTAGTCCCCATGAACTTTTTGAAAAATTGGACCCTTTTCTCCTAGGGCCCTTCAATTAAAAAATAAGACAAACTCAAAAAGGGTCGCCTTCAACATATCGTCAGTTGAGACCGATAATATAATACATTATTCTGCATATTACATTAAAAAGTTGACCAACGTAAACCATTTCTTATCTATCTTTTATGCACTGATAGGCAGATATCCCATTTTTTTCGTCATAGAAATAATCCCATGCGCATCGCAAAAAAAGACTCCATGACCTCGGCTGCAGACGGAACCGTCTTCGCCTTCCTTGGACACGATTTTCCCATTCCAGTCCACTGCTTTAACTGTTTCTTTGTTTCAGGTGTGAAGTTATGGTTGTAAATTGAGGCAAAAATTCGAATTTATTGCGGCGAAACATCGCCAAATACTCCACTGAGACATCTTCACGACGCTGTTTTTGTTCCATTGAAAGAAAGCGCGGCACCCATCTTGCGCACAGCTTTCTCATCTTCAAATCTTCTGGCAATATACGATTTATAGCATTCTTTGAAATGCCTATCATTTCGGCCAATTCACCGACGATCATCCTCCAATACCATTTTGTGGTTTTTCTTAAGCATGTGTGGCGTGGACACCTCATTTGGTCGACCACTACAGTGTTCATCTTTGCAGCTCGTACGGCCTCGTTTAAACTCTGCTACACAATATTTTACGGTCGTAAAAATGAGGGAGCAGACTCACCCAGAGTAGAATCTAGCTTGGCTTTGATATTAGTTGGACTGAGACCTTTCACATGGAAATATTGGATTACATAAGGGTGACCAATTTTTTCCATGTTTACAAATTTACTGTGATCGTTTATTTTTAATGGTTCGAATAAAAATACTAAACAACGTAACGCCTTGAAACTTAAAACATATGTTTTATAAGGATGCTACTACTGGCGCTATCTGTACGTCATGTCGAATAGTTTTTGGATCAGCCTCATATCAAGCGCATGATGTGTTCCAAAATTGATGGCATTCAATGCAACTGCTCGAATGATATGAGATTTGGAATATATGGGCAAAATTGGCAAATTTTGTATGGCTGGAACCAAAAAAGGCATGGTTACTTGATCAATTTTTCTCAAAGTTTTAACAGATATTACAGTAATATGATCAGCAAAAATTCAGGTCGTTGCAGCTTACGATTTAGGAGCTACGGGGGGAAAAATTTAATTTTAGAAAATCACTCAATTTATACGGGGTGTACTAGAAGCAAGAAGCAGTGACAATTCAATTTTCATCTTCAGATACTGCCTTAGTAAATCTTTTATGTATAAGAAATTTGACTACATTTAGCGCAACCGAATGGAAAATATAAACCTTAGAATATATGAGTTTTATCGATATATTTCTATAGGCGATAGCAGAAGGGATACGCATAACTAGTCGAGTTTCTCAAATTTTACCAAGAATTTTAAAGTGATACAATGAACAAAAATTCAAGTCGGTGCAGTCTATATATTAGAAGTTATAGGGATTAAATTGAATTTTGGGAAAACCAACCAATTTTATATGAAGGATACCTGAGGGGCGTGAAAAAATAAATCATTTTCATTCTTAGACACTGCCTTGGCAAACTCTAAATGTGTACCAAATTTTACTGCATAGAAGATACGAACTTAAGAATATATAGCTAAAATCGGTTATTTTATATGGGAGGTACCGGAAGGGCCGTGTTTAGTTGCTCGATTTTTTTCACATTTCACCAAGAATTTTGGTTGAAAATAATGGACAAAAATCCAGGTATCCACAGTTTAGGAATTAGGGAAATCGGTCAATTTGTATGGAAGGTACCGGAAGGGGTTGGCCAATATAACTCATGCACAATCCCCAGCTAACATGTGAGAAAATATTTATTCTAGTTCAAGTATTAAGACGTTTCATAAAGACTTTCGGCGGTCATCGTATTTACCAATCATTTAACCAGACAGATGGACGTCGCTCAATTAACTTGGAAATTCATAAAACAAATTTGGCCAAAAGATACCTGGTATCTTAGACATTTTCTTCTGGGAGTTACACTTTTGCTGCATCAAATGATATATACTTTTAATCCTTCGGGTGGAGGTATACAAAATTATATATCAAGAAAAGTGATTTTTTGTTTTCAACACGCTTCTATTGAAAACTTTATTAGTATTTATGTTTAAATTCACATTTCTAAAACTATTATTCATAATTTATAATGGATATTGAATACACAGGGTTATCCATTTAGTGGTTTCGAAACCGCCGGTCTGGCAAGGCTGTCAGCTGTTAAATACCTGCCATCTGAAGTGTTATTTATTTAGTGAAAGGTTTGCCATTTACAAATATGGATCATTCAAAAACCGAAGACCGCGTAAAAATAGTTAAAACTTACTACAACTGTGGCGACTAAAACGTGGGTAGTTTTAGCGCATAACGGACTGATTACAGTCGTTATGATTGACCTACTGTGCAAGGATTTGGCAAGGTTATAAAGAAATCTGAAGAGACCTGAGCATAATCGCAATGAACGCACTGCCGAAAATATCGCTTCTGTTAGTGAAAGTGTGGCGGATAATCCGAATTTGAATTCAGAGCGCTATGTGCTCACGATAACC
>JAHXMU010000568.1:498787-516585 GCA_019455685.1 Philornis downsi
TGTACTCGTATGTAGGGACATACCCTACAGAAATAAATATTCATATCTATATATTCCAACATATTCGATCACATAATTTTAATTAGCTTGCGTTTTTTCCATATTAGTAATGGTGACTAAAATCCTAAGCACCGATCAATAACATTACATTACAGAAACTTAATCGAAAAAAAAAATACCTATTAAATATGCATGACAATAATTTCATGAAAAAAAAATATGAATATAAATTATTTACATTTATAATTGATGTTTGCCGCTCTCGAAGAAAATACGTAATAATTAAAAACATATAATTGAATACTACTCAGAAATCCATTAACTGCGAATGTTCATTTGTGTCCGCTTTTTGCCGCTTTTTTACGGCAGAAAACAGAACAGAAAATATATTTGCCAACTTTAAATTCTTTAGATGCCAGCAAACAAACAAACAGATTTATTTTAAATCTTCTCGTAGCCAGCGAAACGAAACAGTCAGTGACAAAATATGTCTGGTTCAGAAAAGTGTTGTTGTTTTCTTGTAATTGCCATCTACGAGTATCTTAAGGTAAATTTTTATTTGTTTATTACCGAACATCGTCTCGTTGAATGAGACATAATGACAGATGAATGGTTTGCAAATAATGGACACAGTGGTTCGAAATTTGTCATCTTGGAAAAATAATTTAATCCTGAGTAAAGCCTTAGATCACTGTCATGAAGATTTGATTTCTGTACTGTTCATTGCGATGTTATTTTTCCAAAGTAATTAGTGTGGGTAATACTTCGTATTTATATAGGGTGGCGCATAAGTAACGTTAAGATTTGATCAGTGAATACATTTTTTGTTTAAGTCTTTTTTTCGTCTCTGTACAGAGTTATCTAAATAATACTTGGGAAATTTATGATGGAAAGGCTCAGCACAGAACAAAGAACCAAAGTTGTTCAATTTTACTTTGAAAGTCAGCAGCATTCGATTATTCAGATCATATCGAAATTTCTTTCATGTTCGAATTGCTCCCAGCGCTCCAACAATTTACCGATTGGTTTAGCGTTTTGGGTAACAAGAGGCTGTCTGTGATCTTCCGCGTGCTGGAAGACCTCGTGCAATTCGAAATGAAGTGACCCATTGCTCGAGTGCAAGCAAGTATTGAGGAAAACTCCGAAACTTCCACCAGCCGACGTTCTCAGCAGTTAGAGATGTCTAGGCGTCTTTGCAAAGAATTTTACATACGATATGTTATATCTTTTCCTATATAAGATGCAATTGGTTCACGAGTTAAAACCAAATGATGCACAAGAACGCATTCAATATAGTCGCCGTTAACGTTACTTATGCGCCACCCTTTACAAGAAATTCTTTTTCTCCATAATAAAGCAAACTTCTGTGCTGCAAAGTTTCGGGCAAATATGCGGCAAAAGCATCATCACAATGTTCGGCATAATTACTTCGTCAATAGTAGTGACAATTTCACATAAATGTCAACGAAATTAACATTAGATCGTTATAGGATGTTTGAATTCATAATTTTCATTCAGCACTGTTTACGTCATTATCTTATGTTGTTATGTCAATCAATTGCAACAGTTCGGCTACGTTCTTTAAAATAACTTAGATTTAAGTTTTACACCATTATTAGAGCAAATTATTGTTTCAAAAGCATATCAAATGCAATGATTTGCCAACTATCATCTAATCGATCAACCCAATTCGTAATATTACATTAATTGCAAAGAAACTACACATATGGTCAAAATAAGAAGTATATTTTTTTAAAGACTCGTAGAAATAAAATAAACACTAAAACGTTAACAAAAAACAAAAATCAAATTCAGTATTTTTCAAAAAGTAAAAAATTAATCAAAAAACATTGGACAAAATAATAAGTACATTTAATTAAAATAAGCAAAAAAGTAAAAAATCAAGTTTTTTCTGCTAAATTGTCTGAGTTTCGTTAAAAGCCGGTATATCCACTTTTATTCTCAATTATTTTGTTGACTTTTTTCGATATGCTGACAATAAACTTCCTGCAGTTTTCTACTGCTAATTCATACCAAGGTTTTTGAACAAAATTCCATAACTGATACTTATTTTTAAGAACCTCCTTTCCAATTCTTTGTTTCGACTCTCCTCAAAAATTTTCGATTGGATTTAAGTGCGGAGATTAACCTGGCCACTCAAGAATGGCAACATTATTATCTTGAAATTAATCGGGTCGTTATTCTGCTGGAATATCCATCTACATACTTTCCACAGCATAGTTCAACATCGTATTTTCCAAGATATCTTTGTAGTGGAATCTGGTCACAGTGTCGGTAATTCGATGTATCGGGCCGACACCATACCGCAAGAATCAACCCCAGACCATAATATTGCCGTCCCCGTGCTAGGCCGTATGCATTTTAAAGCGAACATGGAATTCCTTACCCTTAGGGCGTCCAACATTCCGGGCACAGTCGTTTCCAAATACATAAATTTTTGTTTCATCGCTCCACAAAATGTTTCTCCATTTTTTTCACCGTCTCCTTTGGACCAATTGAAATGACTTTCTGTCAAGCCAGTCTTTAATTTTTTTTTATGCAAAGGAACTCTTCTTGATAAATGTGCTTTTTGTAGTCGATGACGAACCGTTCGCTATGAAATTATTTTTCCAATTTCTGCTGAAATCGCTCTTGAAGACATAAACGGGTTCTTCGTCGCAAGTGTTACAATTCGGATATCTGTTGTTTTTGAAGTTTTTTTTTGGGTCTTCCGCGAGTTTCGACGGACTTTTTAGACTTTAAAGCATTTTGTACAAAAAATAGCGACCGATTCATAGTTTCTGCTATAGAACGAAGACTTTGGCAATTTTTCTTAAAAATTTTTCTCTTCTCCGGAGAACAATGACTTTTTTGACCATTGGCTGATTTTTTTTAAACAAAATATTTTGCTATGAACAAAGATAAAGTCTTTCCAAAAAGACTACGGCAGACTGAGAAAATATTGAAGAATTGAGCAATGTGTTTATTATTTTGACTAAGTACTGAAATCACACCTGAACAGAACTAACTCACAATGAAAACAACGGGGAAGCTCCAGTCTTGTTTTTACTTTTAAAGGCATTATCATATTAAAGTTATTTAAATAAAAAAGAATTGTCATGTTTATTTTCTGTTAAAGTAACTAAAATTAAACATAAAGCAAAAATAAGTTGGTGTACTTATTTTTTCAACCATATGTGTATACCTATATGTAAGTAGATGTCAAGTCAATCTCCCATTTTTCATACCTTCACCCGAAGGAATATGCAGATATGTAACGGATTATCCATTTAATTGTTTCAAAACTGCCGGTCTGACAAGGCTGTCAGCTGTTAAATACCTGTCATCTGAAGTGTTATTTATTTAGTGAAAGGTTTGACATTTACAAATATGGTTCGTTCAAAAACCGAATATCACATAAAATAGTTAAAACTTACTACAAAAGTGGTAATTTAAACTTGGGCACTTTTCGTTACGGGATGATTATGGTCGTCATAAATGACATACTGTGCAAGAATTTGACAAGATTATAAAGAAATTTGTAGAGACTGGAGGAGTTACAGATATGGTCAGGTCTGTAGATTTTTTTGTTTTAATATTATTGTTCATTTCAGATTTCAAAATTTTGCTCTTTTAGTGTCGTTCAGCAATTACTATTTGATACTTCTTTTTATGACCCAAAGCGATACGCATCATTATAACATATCGGCAAAAAATTCGTCAAATACTTAAAAAACCACACCGAAAATCGACAAAATGCCATTCTAAAATTTTTGCCGCCAAAAATATTTTGAAGTCGTCACAAATCGCTAAATCCGAAAATACTGCATGGCAACGTTATAGCTAATCAAAACAAATATTTCTCTTTTTCCTTTGAAGAATAAAAACATTTTCAAAACAAATTCATTTGAAACATCCAATCTGAAGTCGATTGAAACAAAGAGAAATAAAGTAATTTCGATTGTTTTCGGGACAACAAGCTTTCTCACCCCGCAACATTTTCAGAAAATTGTACGAAACTCTATCAAAGAATAACTTATTTTCCACGGGTTGTCCAATTAACAGCAATGACTGGTTCAAATATGCATCCCTAATCCATGTTCAAGTTTAAACCTTCTTCTATTCCACTGTTCACTGTCAGATTTACTGAGCATTTGTTGTTTACACAAAAAAACAAAAAACTTTTGTTGTTGAAAGTATTTTAAGGCAAAACCACAAATAAACATAAACAAACTTAATTTCATGAAAAAGCGAGCCAGCCAACCGTCGTCGCCGTCGCAAAAGAAACCCCGCCGTCAGTGAACAACTAGGTGGACTGATAACACAAAGTTTGCGATTATAGTGCGTCGTAATGGCGGCGTAAATATTCATTCATTCAGTCAGTAGATGTCGTGAATGTGCCGCAAATTAACAGACTGCGACGACTTTGGCAGTGGAGCGCAATAAGAGCAAGGTCGTTTACGAATTGTTGGTGTTAAAAAGCAAATTCAGATGCTCTGTGTGTGTGTATGAGTGAGTGAGTGTGCCCGAGAGTATTGGGCTCAAATTTTGTTACCAACTACTTGAACATTAAATAAATCGCCAGTGGCGAAATTGCAAGGCCTTTACTACATATATAAAGCAGACGGAAGTCCATTTTGAATCCTGAGTTGCAATTTGACTGTTTGGCTGTCATTTACTTGGAAATAATGCGAATTCCCTTTAAAAATTTTCCAAGCGCCTCACGACTTTGCGCAAGAATTTTCTGGTAATATCACTGGGCGTCCCTCCAGTACTAACTAAAGTGAGAAGGCAACGTAAATAGCATTGTAACACCGTTGATTCCGTTAATTCAATTGACTTCATTCGTTAATTCAATTGACTTGTTGAAGTATTCTTATATCGAATGTTAAATTAACAGTTTAAGAATGTATCCGAAATTCATGATCTAGCTTTAATGTTTGAAACATAGTTAACATTTGTAGGTCACGGTCACATCAATTACTTTATCCATCAAGGATACAATTCATTGCATTTCATACGTACGAATTCCACACAATTTTCTGATTCATCCATTAAAAAGATTTTATGGACATCGTTTGTACGCACAATTTAGTTCGTGCATTTAGTGATTTCAAAACCACCGCTGTGGCAAAGCTGTCAGCTGTTAAATATCTGTCATTTAAAGTGTTATTTATTTAGTGAAAGGTTTGTCATTTACGAATACGGATTGTTTAACAACCGAAGAACGCGTAAAAATAGTTAAAACTTACTACAGAAGTGATGATTCAAACGTCGTGGGCTTTTAATTAAACAAAATTTTTTTCGGCGATGAAGTTCATTTCTCACTCCGTGGTTACGTCAACAAGCAAAATTGTCATATATGGGGCTGCTCAGAAAACTCAGAAGTGATCGTGAAAAAGCCATTGTATTCGGAAAAGAGACTATTTGGAGCGCACTATGGTCTGGAGGTATCTATGGGCCGTATTTTTGACGCTGGAGGAACCGTTGCCGTCAATTCAGAGCGCTATGACCGTAGATAACTGACTTTTTGGCCTGATATTAAAGATTATGAACTGAACGATATGTGGTTTCAACAAGACGGTGCCACGAGCTACACAACATGATCGATTGTGGCTTAATTGCATAAGAAGTTTCCAGAAAGCGTAATTTCACGTTTTGGCGAAATCAACTGGTCATCGAGATCATGCGATTTAACGCTGTTAAACTTTTGTTTTGAGGGGCTACGTCAAAGACCGTATTTACGCGGATAATTCACAAACGTTGAAGCATTTGAGAACCAACATTCGTCAAGTTATCGCCGCCATACCACCCGAATGTGTGAAAACGTGGTCGAAAACTACCCCAAAAAGAATCTACTGCTGCAACCAATCCAGAGGCGGTCATTTAAATGGCATTGTACTTCGTACATAATAATAAGGTTCAAGCATGATAATGGAATAGAAGTTTCATTGAAATCATAGCATTATGTGTGTTTTATTTAACTTTACTTTTGAAACCGAAAAATGGTTTCAAAATTATGGACAAATCGATATAAATTGATGAGCATGATGTGCATTTTATTGACTATTATTCCAACAACAATTTCAAATATTTTCACTTTAACTAAGTTTGCTGACTTGACAGCTAAGTTGGAAGTGGAAATGAAGATACAACGCAACTGATAGACTAACCGTATCGAATGAAAGGCATACAAAGAAATGGCACAAGGCCTTCAGATGTGCATGCCTTTCGCCTCTGGCTGCAACTTGAAGAAGAAATCACAATTGAAACATTTAAATGTTACAAAGTGAACAGCATCAACAAGAGCAACACATTCCAAGTCTCTACACATTACATAGTGCTGCTCAAGGAGTAATATTTTATGTTTTTTGACATTTATGTCTGAAAGTGCTGTGAGTGATTTTTACAATATATTTCGTTAAGTTCACATTAGTTTTAATTGATTTATTAATTATGCGTTTGCTTCGTAGATCGTTAGGGGCGCGTTTGTGCAATTATTATATTCCACCCACAAAACAGTGCCCGCGGCGCAAATAGGTATGCAGCAGTATGTAAGTTATCTCGCACATTCATCGCTTTTTATGTTTTGTGTAAGTTACGAGGCACTCATTATTTCACACTTTATGCAAAACCTGACATTTGTATATTCCGCACAGACCGGTCAGTACCCTACACTTACTGTTTGGTATTTCATTTTAGGAAATGTTCCCTGTATCAACTATGATTGAGAGATTTTGATTATCACGGTATGTAATGGGAAAACAACATATCGTGAATACATATTTTAACCCAAGCTGGATTAGAGTTTTATTAAATAATAAATAAATTTAAACAAGCCAGTTTCGTATATAAATTTAGAATGCCATACTTAAATTTGCTGTAAGCAAAATGTTTTGAACTCATTTGTGCCAAAAAAAGGGTATTCTAATTTTTATAAAATAAAATATATGCTAACTTTTTATGCGAAGGCAGATGGGCAAGCACAAATACAAAATGCAGTAAAAAGAAATCCAGAAATTTTTGCATAATATTAAAGGCTTTATTTAGCACAGTTAGAATGATTCGATCCAAGTGAAATATACACATATGGTCAAAATATTTATATTTTTTTTAAAGGCTCGTAGACGAAAATTTATTTAAATTAAAAGAAACAGCAACTACTAATTTCTTTTGTTATAACATTAGAAATAAAATAAATACTAAAACATTAACAAAAAACAAAAATTAAATTCAGTATTTTTCAAAAAGTAACAAATTTATCAAAAAACAATGGACAACATAATAAGTACATTTAGTTAAAATAAGCAAAAAAGTAAAAAAAAATCAGGTTTTTTTCTGCTAAATTGGCAGAGTTTCGTTAAAAGCCGGTACATTCACTTTTATTTTCAATTACTTTTATTGACTGTTTCTGGCAATAAGCTTCCTGCAGGTTTCTACTGGTATTTCATACCAAGTTTCTTGAACAAAAGTCGATAACTGATCTTTATTTTTAAGAACCTCCTTTCCAATTCTTTATTCCAACTCTCCCCAAATATTTTCGATTGGCTTTAAGTCCGGAGATTGACTTGGCCAGTCAAGAAGAGCAACTTTATTATCTTGGAACCAATCCTTTACCAACTTAGAAGTATGCTTCAGATCATTATCCTGCTGGAATGTCTATCTAAGAGGCATACTTTCCACAGCATAGTTCAACATCGTATTTTCCAAGATATCTTTGTAGTGGAATCTGGTCACGGTGTCGGTAATTCGATGTATCGGACCGACACCATACCGCAAGAAACAACCCCACCAGACCATAATATTGCCGCCCCGTGTTTGACCGTCTGCTTTGTAAAGCGAACATGGAATTCCTCACTGTTAGGGCGTCGAACATTCCGGGCACAGTCGTTTCCAAATACATTAACTTTTGGTTTATGGCTCCACAAACTGTTTCGCCATTTGTTTCACCGTCACCTCCGGACCAACTGGAATGACTTTTTGCAAACGCCAATCCAGCCTTTACATTTTTTTTCCTAAGCAAAGGAACTCTTCTGGCTATCCGTCTTGATAAATGTGCTTCTTGTAGTCGATGACGAACCGTTCGCGATGAAATTACATATCCAATTTCTGCTGAAATCGCTCTTGAAGTCATAAACGGATCCTTCTTCCTTACAATACGGATATCTGTTGTTTTTGAAGTTTTTTTTTCGGGTCTTCCACGAGTTTCGACGGGCTTTTTAGGCTTTAAAGCATTTTGTACAAAAAATAGCGTCCGATTCATAGTTTCTGCTATAGAACGAAGACTTTCGCCACTTTCTCTTAGTCATGAAACAATTTTTCCCTCCTCCGGAAAACAATGACTTTTTGGACCCATGGCTGATTTTTTTTTTGCTATATATTTTGTTATGAATAAAGATAAAATACTGTAAAATAACTAGTCTTTCCAAAAAGACTACAGCAGACTGCGAAAATATTAAAGAATTGAGCAATGTTGTTATTATTTTGACCAAGTACTGAAATCACACCTGAACAAAACTAACTCACAATGAAAACAACAGGGAAGCCCCAGGTTTACTTGAAGCCATGTTTACTTTTCGCGTTAAAGTAATCAAAATTAGACATAAGCAGGTGCACTTATTTTTTTGACCATATGTGTATACTCAACTCGCTGTTTGGTGGCTGGAAACGACATCCGGATCACAATTAGTTTAGTACTGTTTCTTGTATAAAAATTATGCTGATTTCTTTGAAAATTGATTGTGTGGTAGCCAATACCGTGTATAATTTAAAGAACCCAAACAAGCAGCTGCACTTCATACAAGCTATAGATTGGTGAAATATTTTTTTGCAAATTCTCTGTACAATAACAGAACGGGAAGATTAAAAACATTTTTGAGGGATTTGTTCTGCGAAATCTGCAACGATTTCAAATCAGAATTCCTTTTATATCCGTATTTAATAGGCAAATAAATACTAAAAGCTTTGAACTTTCATCAAACTTGTTTTTTAGTCTGTATAAGAAACCGATTACAGGTGCTAATTTAGATCTTGGTTTTTCAATATATGCTTTCCAGTTTAAGCTATTTTGAAAAAGAATTCCAAGACCTTTTATACCAGAAACCTCTGAAAAAGCTCTATTTCATCAATGTGAATTGTGCAATGATCATTAGCTCGCGGCAACGATCTTAGTCTTATGTATTTCGTTTTACCAGTATATAGAATTTATCTGTTTAGTCTAGCACATTCAGATATGAGAGCACCATCTTTTTCAATAAAAGTTTTCAGAACTAATTTCTGTTTGTAAGGATACAGAACACATACGAGGTGTGATAAAAAAATTACCGTTTTTCAAATTTTGTGACTTACGTATGTGCATGTCTGTCATACATGTTGACAATATCAGCCATTTTGGATTGTCAGTTTGTTTTTGACAGATAAAAAAGTTAGTCGTGTTTTGGTGTGCTCTTCGATTTTTTACTATTCGAAAAAATGATCGGTGAAAGAAATTGTATTAAGTTTTGTGTAAAAAATGAATGGACAGTTGAATTGTTGACTGGGGCGTTTGGCGAGTCTACTATGAGCAGAACACAAGTTCAGTTGTGGTATAACCGGTTTATGGAAGGCCTAGAAGAAGTCAATGACAATGCCCGTCCTGGACCGAAAAAATCACGTCAAGTTCGGTCAAATGTGAAGGTTTTGCTCACTGTTTCCTTCGATTACAATGGCGTGGTGCATCATGAATTCTTGCCACAAGGTCGTACGGTCAATAAGGAATACTACCTTGAAGTTATGCGCCGCAATTCGTCAGAAACGCACAGAATTGTGGAAAAACCAATCATGGATTTTGCACCATCATAACGCACCAGCTTACACATCGATGCTTTGACCAAAAACAAAACCGTAAGCATGCCTCAACCACCGTATTCACCGGACTTGGCCCCCGCTGACTTTTTCCTCTTCCCAAAACTAAAAACACTGATGAAAGGAAAGCGTTTTGCTAAGATTGAGGAAATAAAAGAAAAATTGAAACAGGAGCTGTAATCAAAAAGCGCGTTTTAGAAGTGTTTCGAGGATTAGAAGAAAGGCTGGCACAAGTGTATTATATTTGAGGGGACTACTTTAAAAGAAATAAAATAGAAATTGATGAATAAATAAATACTTTTTGAAAAAAAGGAAAATAACGGTTTTTTATCACACCTCGTATATCATCCGCATACATGAAAAGTTTCCCAGTTGGTCCCAGATTGCATATATCATTGATATTTTTATTTAAAATAGTAGTGGTCCCAACACACTTCCTTGTGGAACTCCACACTGTACTGTCTCCAGCGAACTTTTACTTTCCTTAATCTGTACGTACTGTTTCCGACTACATAAACAATCTTTTATTAGGTCAACTTTCCCATTACGTATGCCTGCCATATTACATAATTTTCTCACATAATATAAAGTGATCTACAAAATCAAACGCTTTTGAAAAGTCACAGAAAACAGCACCAACTCCTTATGAGCCCCTATCCAATCCATCCCAGATATAATATTCGACATTAATTACTGCTTCTTCAGTTCCGCAATTTTTTCTGAAACCATATTGAGCTTCTGAAAGCAGCTTTTCTCCTTCGAGATATTCCGACAGTTGTGAAATATTAATATTAATTTTCCAAATATTTGAACAAAGATGGAAAGCAAAGATGTTGGCCTATACTTATCAATGGAAGAGGTGTTTATTTCCTTCCACTTTCAAAATATCAGGATGTAGGGCTGTTCTTATTATATTGTATGAGCGTGAAGATAGATTCAGAATCTAACTAGCAATGCCAAAAACCAACTGTATTTGCCGACCTCTGTTATTGAGTTAACAGAGCTCTGTTAACGCATTAATTTCGGGAATTATAAATAAAAGTAATATTTTTTACGAAATGGGATAATATATTTTAATCAAAATGCAAATAATGGAAGAAAATACTTCAGACTGTAAGCATCCACCTTCTCTATGCAAAAAAAGTGTGAAATAACGAAGTTATAATGAGTTAAAACTTAAGTTATGTATCGATATATTTGCTGACTGTGACTGACTGCTAGCACCTGCGTCAATAAAACTTATACCGCTGTATAGATATCAATCCATAATTTTAGAAACGGTAGTCCATATATTTCAGAAGAATTTTAGAACTTGAAATTCTTTGATATTATTTTACCCCTAGTAAAAAGTATTTTGACCCACTGTGCAAAAATTCCAACATCTGCGTCAATAAGACTTATACCGCTGTATAGGTCTCAGTCCATAGCTTTAGAAACGATAGCCCACATATTTCAGAAGAATTTCAGAACTTGAAATTCTTTGATGTTATTTAACCCCTAGTATAAAAGTATTTTGGCCCACTGTGCAAAAATTCCAACACCTGCGTCAATAAGACTTTTTCCGTCCTATAGACCTCAATCCATAGTTTCAAAAATGATAGTCCACATATTTCAGAAGAATTTCAGAACTTGAGATTCTATGATATTATTTTCCCCCTAGTAAAAAGTATTTTGACCCACTGTGCAAAAATGCCAACACATGCGTCAATAAAACTTTTTTCGTTGGATAGATCTCAGCCCATAGGTTTAGAAACGGTAGTCCATATATTTCAGAAGAATTTTACAACTTGAGATTCTTCGATGTTATTTAACCCCTAGTGAAAAATATTTTGGCTCACTGTGCACATATTGCAATACTTGCGTCAATAAGACTTTTTTTCGTTGGATAGATCTCACTCCATATGTTTAGAAACAGTAGTCCATATATTTCAGAAGAATTTCAGAACTTGAGATTCTTTGTTACTAAGTGGAAAATAAAATTGAAGAGTCTCTAGTTAGCGTTACCAAAGCTCTATTAACCAAATAAGGACATAATTCTAGCGCACATTCTTTTCAAACTTGTGGACTAATTCCGTCATTGCCTGATATTTTTGATGAATCTACATTTGCTAGTAACGTACATTATTTCCATAAACACGTAATGAGTTAGCTTTAAAACCTGGACTAAACTTTAATCTCCACCTTGAATTCGAAAAAAGCCGTTTAAGCGCCGCAAACTTGTAAACCAGACAGCACAGATTCATCAGGATAGCAAGTTTGTCATTTGAAGGACAATATTAGATTGTGTTCCTTAAGTAAATATCATTGCCTACTACTAAAGGACTACTAAAAATGGTTAGATCAACAATGACCAATACGCTTAATGTAGAGTACCTTACGGTCGACTTCTAAGACCCCCAGGGGTTAATTGCTTGTTTTCCATGTTTTGCTGTTCTTCATTTTAAACATTAATAGAACAGGAGATAAATCTTAAATATGCTTTTAAACGCAAAGCTATTCGTAGAAAATTGTTTATTTTGCCGAAATCATTATTCACAAGCTCGTACATGACATCAAACAACGTGGAGTGTTGCCTGCCTTAGTCCATTCGACACGGTTCGGATCACGTTTTGTTTTATTGCCCAGTGGCTACAGGTGCGATTTTAGTGCGAAGATAAAATAATTAACATTTTTGCCATGCAGAAAAATAAATATCACACATTTGTTCGTTCAGGAATTTATGGACAAACATTTCGGACCGGAGGCTATAATTTTTATTTTACTTTATTTAATGTCATTCATTGCACATGGGCTGGACGCCAGCCACCCTTTGGCTAGGTATGGCAGAAAATTCTAAACGCATGAATCATTCATAGACTCAGTAAGTAGATGACTTCGATGGCGCCCCATTCAATCGAGAGGAAGTTAATATTTTACCTCTATAAAATTTCATGTAGTTTTGTAACACAGCAGGGGAAGAATTTCAATTGCAATAACATTTATGGAAATTGAATATTTTTGCAATGTAATACTCATTACTATTATTAATTTAATAATTATTCTAAAATTATTACTTTCTGAGAATCGTAAAAACGAGGGTCATGAGATAAATAGCTGACAACGAATTCCCTCCAATATGGATGTGCAGGATTAGCCATTTAATGGTTTCAAAACCTTCGGTTTGGCAAGACTGTCAGCTGTTAAATACTTGCCATCTGAAGTGTTATTTATTTAGTAAAAGGTTTGAAATTTATGAATATGGATCATTTAAAAACCGAAGAATATGTAAAAATAGCAAAAACTTACTAAAAAAAGAGGTGACTCAAACGTGGGCACTTTTTGTGCACTATGGAGTTATTATGGTCGCCATAATCGACCTTCTCTGCAAGGAATTGGCAAGATTATTAAGAAATTTGAAGAGACTGGAAGCATTACAGATATGGGCATCATCGCAATGTAAGCATTGTCGAAAATATCGCTTGTGTTAGTGAAAGTGTGGCGGATAATCCGAATTTTAATTCAGAGCGCTATGGCCGTATGATAACCGATTTTTTTTTTGGCTTGCAATTGAAGATCATGAACTGGGCGATATGTGGTTTCGGCAAAACAGTGCCACGAGCCACACAATACGACCGATTTTGGTTTTATTGCATGAGAAGTTTTCAGAAAGTGTAATTTCACGTTTTGGCGACATCAATTGGCCACCAAGAGATTATGCGATTTGAAGCCGCTAGACTTTCCTTTGTGTGGGTCTACGTGGAATAACGTGTTTACGCGGATATTCTCCAAATATTGAAGCATTTGAAACCCAACATTCGACAAGTTATCGCTGAGATACCGGCCGAAATGTATGAGCAAGTGGTCGAAAACTATCTCAAAAGGATCCACCGCTGCAACCAATACAGGGGACGTCATTGAAATGACTGTATTTTGTACCTAACGGTAAAGTCCAAGCATTGTAATGAAATAAAAGTTTCATCGGAATCATAGCATTATGTGTTTTTTAATTAACTTGAATTTTGAAACCGAAATATGGATAAGCCGCTATAAAATGTGCTGCGTTTTTCTTTTTTTTTTTTTGTAAATAAGATCCATTTAGCTAGAGGTATTTGTATATGCAAAATTCTTGCGTTAATTACTGACTGATTGACAGACTGACTGATCGACTTCTCATTGCCCAGGTCAAACGACTACAGCTAAAATCATGGAATTTGTTGTTTAAAATATACTCCTTTATAGAGTAGGTGCACGACAAAAAGAAATTTTTGAAAATTTTTACTTTTAGGACTAAAAGCAGGGTAAAAAGGACAAATCTGGTACCATCATCCGGTCCAAACGGTTGTAGTTGAAATCACAAAAATATTTTGAAAGTCATCTTCAAACCGTTCAACCGTTCAAATACTTCGGCGGTGAGTGGAAATTGAAATTATTTAATATGAATGGCTTTATTAGATAATAAATAAAATTAAACAAGTCCGTTTCCTATATATATTTGAAATGCCATATTTGAAGTTGATGTAAGCAAAATATTTTACATCCATTTATGATCAAACACGTTTTCTTTTCTAATGAAATAAAATACTCGTATATGCTAACTTTTTACGCGAAGGCAGATGTACAAAAACAAATATAAGGCGTAGTAAAAAGAAATCCAGAAATTTTTGCATAATATTGAAGGCTTTGTCTAGCATATTTAAGGCTTTATTTGGCTTTGTTTAAGATTTAAGTTCTTCAGGATGGCAGCACTGATTGATAATGGCGTCCAAACGTCATCTGTCAAAGTGAGAAGTGTACAGAATACTAACAAACGAGCAATGATTGCAAATCGTTGAAATTTATTATCAAAATTCGTGCAACGTTTGATACAACCATTTTATGGTCGTCATAATCGACCTGTTGAATCAACAATTCGTGTTAATGACGATCGTGAAATGTCAATTCGTCGCCGTTCCTAGCGATTGGGCATATGTTACTCAACCACAAGGAAAATTTTACACGTCGATTTGGGTTTGAAAGCCTAGAAAATTCAACTCACGCAAGAATTGAAGCCGAATTACCCACCACAACGTCTAATTTTTGGTGAATGGCTCAAAAGGTCAATGAAAATCTGCTGTTTTATCGAAAAATTTTGTTCAGCGATGAGGCTCATTTCTTGCTGAACGGATACGTAAACAAGCAAAACTGTCGCATCTGAAGTGATGAACAGCCACATGCCATACATGAATTACCGATGCATCCCGAAAAAACGACAGTCTGATGTGGTTTATGGCCTGGTGACTTCATCGGTCCATTTTTCTTCAAAGACGATAGTGGAAGAAACGTTACCGTCAACGGCGAACGATATCGAGCCATGATGCGCGATTTTTTTCCCCCAATTGACTGAGTTGAACTTGGTTGACATGTGGTTTCATCAGGACGGTGCAAATAATGGATACGTTGAGGGATGAATTTGGTGAGCAGCTTATCTCTCGATTTGGTCCAGTGAGTTGACCCCCAAGATCTTGCGATTTAACGCCTCTTGATTATTTCTTGTGGGGTTATGTCAAGTCGTTAGTCTATGTGGACAAGCCGAACACTATTGAAGCCTTATAGGATAACATAACACGCGTTGTTGGTGGAATACAGGCCGAAATGCTCAAAAAAGTGACGAAAAATTGGACCTTCCGAATAGACATTTTGAGAAGGAGTCGCGGACAACATTTACATGAAATTATCTTTAAAAATTAAATGTCAAAGACCAATTTATCGATTCCAACTAAAAATTTTAATATGTGATGCAAATTTGAGTGTTTTATTCGATTTTCAAAAAAACTACGATCAAAAAATCACCCTTTATATGCTAACTTTTTACGCGAAGGCTGATGCACAAATACAAGGTGTAGTAAAAAGAAATCCAGAAATTTGTGCATAATATTGAAGGCTTTATTTAGCATAGTTAGAATGATCCAACTCAAGTCAAATACATATCGTTTTGTTCGATAGCTTGTTGGCATTTTGAAGGAGCCTCCATTTTATGCCTCTTTTACAGAAACCCCTCATTCCTATGGAAAAAACTGGGACAAAAAAATTAAATGTGCAGGTTTTACATGAGTCTCGCTTTTATAGCCTTACCCATGGTGTGCCATCACACAGGTGCTGTTTTCCATCATTTTTTTTTTCTTGGTTATATGTTCTTTCTTTCTTCTAGCGACAGCAAGCGACCCTTTGGGGTACTCAAACTAATCCCGAAGGATTAGTCAAACTAACAGAGATTGGAAGTAGGTCCCTTGGAAAAGCTTCCTCAGGTCCCACTCCCCCATTTGGCCAAAGTACCTTTGTAGTCACTTGGTATGAAGTGAGCTACCTCCCGGGTAGGAGTTGAGGTAATCTAGGAAGACCTCGGATAGACATGAACAGTGTTTTCCAAGCTAATCCCTTCCTTCACCAACGCAACTTGAAGCAACGCAAAAGCACTGGAAACACTTGTTCGGGCAACCACAGCCAGCACGATGCTCCCACTAGGGGTCCAACAACAGTGACCAGGAAGGAACAATGTTCCTTGGGCCCCCGGTTACCCGTGCTACCAGAAGAGAAGAACACTCTGGTCTGGGTTTCGCAGACAAGCTACTCCAGTTTTGCTTTATCATACCTCGCATGGAACTGGTAATCCATAATCTACGGCATAGATTTTTACTGTCCGAAGAGAGAATATCAACACAGCAAAGCAAACCATGCTCCAATCATAGTTCATTAACCAGATCTCTCTGGCCATACAACTATATTAACGGAAAAGATAAATCTTCTAATACCTCCCGACGGCTTCTCTTTAACCGCACCTGTTGGCAGGATGTGTCTTGTTTAACTATGACTTTGCTTTGCTTGGTTTTCGAAAAACGAGTTCCAAGATTAGTTTGATGTCATATTATAGGTGAATCCCAAGACATAATCCACCTTTTTCTAGGGCGCCTGGCACAAGGCCACACTACTATGTTTTTGTACACAAGCATCATACCCTTTGCCAGCTTAATTACAGGATCGGATAGAGAGGCTTGCGTTTTAGGGGTAAGCGGTACAAAGCATCCTAGGAAACACCCGCTTACCCACACAAACTGGGACAATAGATTTCCACAAGCTTCTTTTGAGACGAATTTTCACTAGCAAAATCTTTGCTCGTCGAAAGGAACAGGTGGTAATCACTTAGTGTCAAGTAAAGATTTGATATGGATCGCAACTTGGCCTCAAAATTTTAATAAAATAAAGTTATTGCTGAGACATTTCGCAGTTCAAGTTTTAGTATGGCTTCCTTTTTGAATTAGGACGCAAATGCTTTTATCGCTTGCTTCCTAGACCTGCGGCTTCGGTGGGAGAAAGGACGGACATTAGGAACGACGGATACCGGTCACACCTCCTCCTTCCAAACTTTGCATTCCAATTTTAAAATAAAATTAAACGTTTCAAAGTTTTGACCACTACTACTTATTGTCGTTAAACCCCCTGATAATTATAATATTTATATGCGTATTCCTAATTCTACTTGAACACATTTGATTAAATTATTAATTTCATGCATCCATACATAAATTGTAGTGGAAATCTGCTAAAACATCATTTGATTTGCATGCAAAACACTAAAAAAGGAAAATCAAGCATTTCACTTTTATCAGCAGCAACAAATCGTTCAATTCTAAATGGAAGTCAGGCAGACGGGCGGACAGACAAGACAGACAACGCAACAATGATAGCCTTTGTGCTCGCAGTCAGTTTTTTCTGTACAACTCGAGCCGGGAGTGAGAAATTGTAAGCGTGACAAGTAAAATGCAGCGCACGGATTCGAACTGAACGTGTCACAATTCGAAGCAAACGCAGTTGTTTGTTTGCTGTCCATGCACCAAATCCAGGCGCGTAGCCGTCCGTCGCATGTGCATGTGGAGTCTTCAAGTAAAAAACACTGAGGCTGCAACTCACACGATCTGACAGCTGGAGCATGATGATGACGA
>JAHXMU010000568.1:521585-544102 GCA_019455685.1 Philornis downsi
AAGTTCCAAGCGCCAATGTGATACGAAAATGGATCAGAATGTTCGAAACAACCGGCTCAACAGTACCATTTACGGTTTGTGGTCGCCCAGTTTCTGCAAGATCAGCCGACATTGTGGAGCGTGTTCGTGTTTCAGTTCAGCGAAATCCGCAACAGTCAACACGTAAGAGAAGTCAGTCTTTGGATGTCAAAAGAACAACTTTACGACGAATTTTGAAACGTGATTTGCATTTGAAGGCTTATAAGATTCAGATAGTCCAAGAATTAAAACCCGATGATGCCAATAACCGACTTAACTTTGTCAATTTGATGCTAGAGCGGTGCAACAAAAGGGGGGATATTGAATGGCCCCCACGTAGCCTCGATCTCTCTCCATGCGATTATTTTCTATGAGGCTACCTGAAATCGGTAGTCTACGAGAATAATCCGACCAATTTGGAGCAGTTGAAGAGGAACATTATTCAGGAAAGTAACAAAATACCGAGAACAACTTTTCAACGAGTTTTCCAAAATTTGCGACTTCGGTTCTAAGAGTGTTAAGCAGCCGAGGGAAGCCATTTGGACAACATTATTTTTAAGTCTTAAAAATTCCCATGCTTCTACTTTTTAAAAATGCAAATATATTTTTTTTATGTTTCGTAGTTTTTTTTTTAATTGAATATTTAAACCACCAACACCCTTATGGCCCACCCTGTATAATGCCCTAACAGGTAAAACATTTGTGGCATAATCTTTACTTAAAGAGTATGTACTGAATCTCATAGGCAGATTAAAAACAGTTTTTCAAGATTTATTGTGCCGATTGTAGAGCTTTTTTAGGCAGGTGGTAGACTTACATGCATACACGAAAGGAAGATACGTCAAATGAGAATGCATCAGAGACTGATATAGCATTAGCTTTAGCTTTGTATTTAGTTTGTTCGTAAATTTGTACAAAATTCCAGATCCTGACAATATTTTGTTTAGGTTAATGGTGTGTTCATCCCACGATAGGTTTTTGGTATCGTGGAGCGTATTTCCACATCAACGCCAACTTTATTAATTCCCAAAAATGTACAAAGTTGCTCTATTTATGCTAAAATTACTTATTCTAGAAAATGCTACAATATTTCAGAGAGAACACATATTTACATAATGGGTGCAACAAAGACAAACATATTTACAGAATAGTGTTGTTTATCATAGACTTAACTGTAGAATGTTCTTATTTACATAACAGGTAGAAAGGAGATAGCAATAGACTATATAGTGGGAGTGAGAGGAACAAACATAACTTACTGTCGTAAACGCAATTCTAGAAAAGTTCCATCCACAGATAAAGAGGGAAAGAGATTACATATTTCATACTTGATTGTTCTAGGCGCGGTTTTGATGATCTTTCTAGAGTACATACTTAGGCAAATTACACTCATATACTACAGGTTATAGTTAAGATACACTCCTAAATAACGCACGCTTTCTGATTCTTCTATCACATTACTTTTTCTTTACTTCGTCCTTGTTTACAGTCAAGACTATCATATACTTCTTGACTCCTTTCCCATGTTTGAGAAGAAAAATTATGTTTAATTTTCTATTTCCAAATTTGAAAAAAAAAAAGACTCGATCGTAAAAGATTTGCCAACAACGAAGACGTGGAATCTGCGCTTAATGGATATTTTAAGGAGTTTCGCAGTTCTTACTGTAAGCAGGGTACAGAAGCTATCCAAAATATCGCTGGAAAAGTGTATCGAACTAAAGGATTATGTTGAAAAATAAAGAAAATTTCCCCCAACGTTTTTGTGTCTTCCTTGTCAGGTCAGCTAGTTTTGGGATTCCACACTTTTTTCTTTGCTGCTGTGAAACCTAAGACTTCATGCTATTCATTTTATGACCACGTACTGTATACGTATCCATACGTATTTCGCGACATGTGTTTATTGCATGCTCGCAGGCATTAATCTTCGCTGCTGTATTGGTGTCATTCATTTACTATGACGACGCGCATGCTCAGTTCTTTCTTTTCGAACAGTGTATTTGAAATGTGTCATCAACCGATTATTTTTATACATTTCTATGGATTTTCTTGTGAATTTATTCTTGTCGAGCCGTTGAACTTAATACGTTTTGTGTGTTTTCACTCGAAAATTTTTCATTTTGTTTTAAACTATGAAGTATTTCTTGACGTCTATGGTTGTTGTTTGTAATAGCTGCTAAGTATTCCTTTAGATATTGCTAGGAATAGATTGCTGAGAGGTTGTATATTTGGGGATAAACATATGTGCAGAGAGCTAAGCAATAATTATACTTCGAAATTGCATAAGGTGATAAATTTCTAAATCCATACAGATGATCACAACTTTGGCGTAAGAAAGGACAATATAAAGATTGCTCATATGCTCAACTCCATGAAAATCAAACTTAGAGAATTGTGCTTCCCAACGGTTAGATTTTAATAGCAAAAATTTCTGTTAACATTTTTGTTTTTCTTAAAAAAAATATTATGCGTGGAAAAAAATTCCAGTATGTCAACAACTGCAATTTTGAAGTGATAAAGAAGCATAAAAATTTTGATGTCAAACTTTTAACAGGAAGGTTTGTGATTTGGATTGGCAACTTTTTTTCAGGCGGACCTATTAGCGGACATAACAAAATTTGCGGAATTATGGGGGTTTTCGAAAAGGAAGTTGAAAATGTAACCAAGAGCAAAAAAATCGCTACAGTACATGAAAGTCGATATCTTAAAAAGCAAAATAACTTTGACTTCAAAAAAGTATCAAGTGCACAACTAAGTTCCCGCTGTTTGCCAATAGATGGCGCCAGCTGTAAGTGCCAGTCGATTTTGCCATATTCTTTTGGTTATTTGAATATGTATGATTTTGTGGCAAATAATCGTCATATGCGGGAAGTATTGATTTTCTTCTTTCAATCGAAAAAAGCGGCGGCTGAAGCTCATCGAGAGCTTCAAAACGTTTACCGAAATGCTGCTTTAAGGGAAACAACGTGTCGGAGTTGGTTCCATAGCTTTAAAGACAGTGATCTTGATGTTGACGGCTATTCTCGTGAAAGACGACTAAAGACCTTCGAAGACACTGAATTGACGACATTGCTTGATGAGGATCCGTCTCAAACGCAGGTAGAGCTTGCTTTAGTATTAGGAGTTACCCGCCAAGCCATTTCCAAGCGATTGAATGCATTGGGAATGATTCAAAAGCAAGGAACTTGAGTTCCTTACGAGTTGAAGCCAAGGAATGTCGAGCGTCATTTTTGTCGCCTGTGAACAACTGCTTCAGCGACAAAAAAGGAAGGGTTGTCTTCATCGTATGATAATGGGTGATGCAAAATGGATTCATTACAGAAAACCAAAGAAAAGAAACTTAGGGGGGCTTACCCGGTCATGCTTCTACATCGTCGCCTTGGCCGAATATTCACGTTGAAAAGGTTATGCTCTGTATTTGGTGGGACCAGGTCGGTGTAATTTATTGCGAGCTGTTGCGAGCCAAGCGAAACCATCACTGGGAATCGGTATCGACTTTAATTAATGCGATTGAGTTGAGTTCTGCGCGAGAAACGCCCACAATGCGCGGAGAGGCACGCAAAAGTCATTCTTCAACATGACAACACTCGGGCTCACGTGGCCAAACAACTTAAAACCTACCTGGAAACGTTGAAATGGGAAGGCTTACCCCATCCGCCATATTCTGAAGATATTGTGCCGTCTGAATATCACTTGTTCCGTTCGATGGCACACGGTCTGGCTGACCAACAGTTCCACTCATATGACGATATCAGGGAATGGCTAAATTCGTGGATAACCTCAAAAGATGAACAGTTTTACCGTGGCGGAATCCGAGCTTTGCCAGAAAGGTGGGAAAAAGTAACAGCTAGTGATAGGCAATACTTTCAATGAATCATTTGTAAACATGTTTTCATAATAAAGTTGAATTTTTATAGAAAAAAACAACGAGAAGTTAGTTGCGCACGTAATATATTTAACAAATTGACGTTATTATAGTACTAAATTATTGAGTCAGTGTCACAAAGCATGCAAAAAGGCTTCAAATAAAAAAAATTGTTACAACAAGAAAATTCCAAATTTGCATAATAATAAGAGATTTACAGAAAGTGTTGTAGTATATGAGTGTAATTTCTCTAAGTGTATATACTAGAAAGATCACCACAACCACTCCCAGAACATTCAAGTATGATATATGTAATCTCTTTCCCTCTTTATCTGTGGGTGGAACTTTTCTAGAATTGCGTTTACGACAGTAAGTTATGTTTGTTCCTCTCACTCCCACTATATAGTCTATTGCTATCTCCTTTTTACCTGTTATGTAAATAAGAACATTCTACAATTAAGTCTATGATAAACAACACTATTCTGTAAATATGTTTGTCTTTGTTGCACCCATTATGTAAATATGTGTTCTCTCTGGAATATCTTAGCATTTTCTAGAATAAGTAATTTTAGTATAAATAGAGCAACTTTGTACGTTTTTGGGAATTAATGAAGTTGACGTTGATGTGGAAAAACGTCCACGATACCAAAGTGGTATCCATAATATGGCGTATAAAGGTATGCATAGTGAGAATATATGAAATATTGAAAAAGGAGTGCCTTAAAGCGAAAATATTTAAATATTGACTCCTGAGGAGTACTTTTTACCAACTGCTTTCAACCGAATCCCAATTTTTTTAAGTCGCGGATGGTAAACAAATTACGCTATAGTGTCCAAAAAGTAAGACTAATTTTTTTTACTTAAAAAAAAATAATATCCAAATATATTTCATCATTTATTTTACTCTTCTCTCCGAAAGCAATACACTTATGCCAGTGTTTTTTTTTTTTTTTTTTGTCAATCCTCGAATTAGATTTCGGATTGATATTCTTGTTCTCTTCAATCTACTTAAAATGGTTCCCCACGGAGCGGCCTTTTACTTCACATGGTGATAAATCAAGTGGCGTGATATTGAATTAATTTTCCTTCCTAAAATACGTTCCCTTTTTCTCAATTAATCCAAGAATTATATGAAAAAAACAGAAAATTTATTTACTACAAATCACAAATGATGAACAAATTTCAAAAGAAGAGGATTTTGAGTTGTATTAATTTTTAACTAAACTCAATTATTCAGTTATGCTAAGAAAATGAAACAATTAAACTTTCAAAATTCAAGAAAGCATGCTCGTTTTCTTTTTTGATTAATAAAATATCAAAGCAGATTAATTTTTTACCTTCGATGAAGGCTTACGCGTAATGCACTGTCAATGTGGCATCAATAATACGTTTAAAAATCACTAAAATAACAAAGCGCTAAACTCAAAATGGGATAAAATCTTAAAAATTATACATTCTTTAGTATTTTTTACCAAATTTTATATTCAACAAATTTAATATTATAGCAATTTTTATTTTGTCGGTTTTTTTAACTCTTTTTTTTATGAATCATGAAAGGCACCACGCAATTCTGCCTGTAGGGATGAAATGTGATGCATTTTTTAATTTTTTCAAATTTCTAATTGGTTTATGGAAGTAGTAGTAGTAACTTCCACATGGTGTCAAATCGAATATATAGCTTAATTTCTTTTACCTTCGACGCAGACTTACACTGAGACCGATGTCAATATACGTCTTATAAAATCGCTAAAATGACAAAGCGTTAAACTCAAAAACGGAGTAAAAACTCAAAAATGAAAGTACAATTCTTGCAATCCATTTACTTTTTTAGGCAAATTTTATATTCAACAATTTTAATATTTGTCGGTTTTTATTTTTTTATTTTGTCGGCTTTTTTCAACTCTATGAATCATTGAAGGCACCACAGAATTCTGCTTATAAGGATGAAATGCGACACAATTTTCTATTTTTTTCAAATTTCCTTTGATTTGTGCAATATCACAATAGTGGCTTCCACCCACATTGTCAAATTGGCAATATAGCTTAATTTGTTTACCTTCGACAGAGGCTTACACTGCGTACAACGTCAATGCGGCATCAATAATACGTTTCAAAAAATCGCTAAAATAACAAAGCGTTAAACTCAAAAGCAGGGTAAAACCTCAAAAAATGAAGGAACAATTCTTGCAATCAATTTATTTTTTTAACCGAATTTTATATTTAATAAATTTAATATTATAGAAATTTTTATTTTGTCAATTTCTTTTTTTATCTTTTTATGAGTAATGGAAGGCACCACAGAATTCTGCCTGTAAGGAAGTAATTTTATATTTAATAAATTTAATATTATAGCAATTTTTATTTCGTCCATTTCTTTAAACTTTTCTGATGAATTATGGAAAGCACCAGAGAATTCTGCCAGTAACGATGAAATGCGACGCCATTTTGTAATTCTTCTAAATTTCTAATTTTTGTTGGTTTATGGAATATCAAATCAAATTTAAGGAATATTAACATCAAATATCAACATGCTTTAAAAAAATTGAGCCAATAGAATAGCCAATACAGCTTAATCGACGCCCAACGGAGGCTTACATCGAATGCAATGTCAATGTGGCATCAATAAATAACACGTTTAAAAAAATCGCTAAAATAACAATAATTAATATTCGACAGATTTTTTTTAATTCTTTTATTGAATCATGAGAGGCATCACAGATTATGAACCTCCTAATGCTGGTGTAATCTTCATTATTTTGTATTTTATCGAGAGTTCATTCTATTTTTATTTGCAAAATTTTATATTCAACAAATTTGCTATTATATAAATTTGTATCTTGTTAATTTTTTTTAAATTATTTTGATGCATCATGGAAGACACCACCACAGAATTCTGCCTGTAAAAATGAAATGCGAGGCAATTTTTTACAACCGGTGGCTTCCACAAGGTGTCAAAATTTAGATCATACAAATCGCCAATACATTTAATTTGTTATTTTCGGCGGAGGCTTACATTTAAAAAAAATCACTAAAATAACAAAGCGCTAAACTCAAAAGCAAGGTAAAATTTCAAAAGTTAAACGTTCAATTTTTGAAATCAATTTAATTTTGCAGCCAAATTGTATATTGAAGGAAATTTGATGTTATAGCAATTTTTATTTTGTCGGTTTCTTTTTTTAATCTTTTGATAAAACATGGAGGGCACTATAGAATTCTGCCTATAAGGATGAAATGTAATGAAATTTCCTAATTTTTCCAAATTCCTACCTTTCTTCGGTTTATGAAATATCACAGAATCGCCCATATACTACTTTGTTTTGCTGCCATTTTGGTCAACATAAGTCTTGACAGTTCATATTTGGCAGTCGTGAAGTAGAGACGTGGCAAATTTATTGCGGCAAAATATTCGATAAACCAACGTGTTTTAATCGTTAAAACATTTTATCAAAATCAATCATCATCATCGATTACTGTGACGATGAGAAAGTTACGTGACGTTTATGGGAGAAACAACGTGCCAATAAGGCGCACTATTTATCGCGTAGTGAATGATTTCGAAGAAAGAGGGTCTGTAGCTGATAGGGCTGAGCATGGACCACAACATACTGCAAGATCGGCTGAAAACATTACTGCTGCTCAAGAAAGTGTTCAAAACAATCCATCAACCTCAATGCGACGCTGTGCTCAGGAGCTTGGTCTTCAAAGCACAACTTTGGCCACAATTCTGCACAAGGATTTGCATTTGTTTCCATTTAAGATTCAGTTGACACAACAGCTTCTTCCACAAGACCATTTACGCCGCCGTACATATGCCTGCCAATAGGATGTTACAGCTCGAACATGACAACCCCGATTTTCACGAAAAAATCATAATGGGTGACGAGGCACATTTTCATTTGAATGGGTATGTGAATAAACAGATTAGTCGGTTCTGGGCAATGGAAAACCCTCAAATTATTCATCAGCCACCTTTGCATCCATTAAAAGCGACAGTCTGGTGTGCAATTTGGTCAGGAGGAATCATTGGACCTTTCTTCTTTGAAACTGAAAACGGCGTACCAGTAACTGCCAGTGGGGAGCGATATTGTGATATGGTTGAAAGCTTTTTAACGCCACAACTGCATGCTTTGGGCTTGATTAACATGTGGTATCAACAAGACGGTGCCACATCGCATACAGCCAGGATTACAATAGAATTGCTGCGAGACCTCTTTCCACAACAAGTTATTTCAAGAAATGGTGATGTTGATTGGCCTCCACGGTCGTCTGATTTGGCTGATCTGGACTTCTTTTTGTGGGGATATCTGAAAAGCACGGTTTATGCAAAAAAACCAGAAACGCTCGAGCAACTCAAACAAAATATTCGTAATGAAAAATTAATGAAGTCCCGCGTGAAATGTGTGAGAATGTAATAAAATAAAATGTGTTCAAAGAGGTTCGCATTTATGAGGCTAACAGAGGCGGACATTTATCTGATATTGTATTCCATACATAATTGCCGACATTAAATAAAACATTTATCAATATAAGATCCATTCTCTTTCATTTAATCAAAAATTATAAACAAAGTAGTATACCTTGCCGACGGACACCCTGTATTTCATCGATGGTTTTACATTAATATACAACAATTATTGCCCATTTCTACAAAGAAACATCTAGAACGAACATGAAGCAACATGACAACGAGAAACGCTCGAGTTCGCAAAATTCGCTACTCCTATAAGGGTCTACTATTTATTTCATTAGACAGTTAAACCTTCTCAACTGATTCGGAATATTTCGGTTTATACTGGAAATCGTAATGCGATACAAGAAAGTATTTCGCACGGTATTCCTTGCTATAAATTTAACTTTTTGCGTTTATTTTTCCAATATCCAACCACTCTAATAATGAACGATGTCAGTGCGATGACCATGATGAAACTTACTGAAAAGCGAAACGAAAAGTTCTCACAAATCTTGGAGCTGATACGCAACTACTATTGATACAGTTTGATATCAATAGTTTAAACATTTTATAAAGTCAGTCACCGGCCGTTGCTTTAAATGTTGTTTGTTGCCAAATTTGTTAAAGTGGCGTCAAGTTTAGTGGGAAAGGTTGACCAGTTAACAAGTTTGTTGCAATTTGAACAATTTCTTGTTTGTTCAATGTTGTATTATGTTTTATGTTGAGATCTCCTCAATTTAATGAGACCGATAACCTTCCGTTTTTAACGAAAACACAACGTCAACAAAAACGTTATAATATTTATTCAATAATTTGTTTTACAGAATCAAGATATCGTAATTAGTTTTCAAGTAAGAGATTAAAAATTGAAACACAAATAATGATCAAGGATATTTAAGGTTTTTTTTTAAATTCAACAAGAAGAAAAGCAAATATTAGGTAATGTGTTAATAAATGCTCTTCGACTCTTCAACTGACTTAAGAAATGTAAAAAGTCAGCATTTGATATGAATAAAATCTAACGTTGACAAGGAAAATATTTATAATTCCTTAATAATTAATAAATTGTAATGTAAATGAAAGCGACAATATTAATCATTAATAATGATAGATAATATATTTCAATTGATGTCGAAAAATTCCAACAATTTTCCAAAGTTGAGTTGATGATATACGAGTATTTATAGCTTAACATAATCCAGCAGATTGGATTTGGTTGGAAATTTGCATTACAGAAACCTTCTATTTGTACAGGGTTATATATTTTTCGGTTTCAAGTAAAATTAAATAAAACACACCTAAAACCATAACTTCGATGAAACTTTATTTTATTACAGGGTGGCGCAATAGAACGTGCATATTGCATCATCTTTTTTTTGGGGGTAGAAAAGGCGCGGGCGGGGGGGGGCGCCTATACCGTTGGGTTGGCGGGCTCATGGAGTTTTAGTCGCTATGAATCACTTCGACGGGAAGAGTGGGGCATTTTGCGTGCCCGCATTTTACGAGAACTCTAGTTCATATATTGCTACTAGGCGACTACATTGTGCTGAATATGGACTACGGCGAATTAGTGAAGCTCCAAGTGCTAATTTAGTTAAAATATGGATAAAGCGTTTTGAAGAGACCGGTTCAACATTTAAACCACAAGCAAATGGTCGCTCAAGAACATCTAGGACCGAAGACAATGCTGAGAGAGTTATGGAGTCAGTACGAGGAAATCCACAAATCTCGATTCGCAAGAGATCGTCGTCTGTCTTATAATTATCGCGACGAAGTTTGCAACGAATTTTAACATTAGATCTTAAACTGCATCCAAATAAGCTGTAATTTACACAAGAATTGAAAGAGTCTGACTTCATAGCAAGGCTCGCATTTGCTAATGAAATGCTTAATCGATTTTCCAATTTTGACAACATCCTTTTCTCTGACGAAGCTCATTTCCTTATGAATGGGTTCGTAAACCGTCAAAATTGTCGTTACTGGAACAGTGAAAATCCCAAAATCAAACACCAGAAACCATTGCATACTACTAAAGTGACAGTATGGGCAGCAATCTCTCCTGTCAAATCTCCTTTTTTCCTCGAAAATGCGCGGGGCCAAAACGTCACGATTATCACGGAACGCTATGTTGAGATGTTGGACGAATTTTTGGCTCCAGAAATTGAAAGTTCAAGAATAGCGAATTCCAGAACTTGGTTCCAACAAGATGGAGCTACCTGTCACACATCAAATGACTCCAAGCAGATGTTCCCTGGCAGACTGATTTCGAAAAGAGGTGATATCCCATGGCCCCCACGTAGTCCAGACTTGACGCCCCTTGACTTTTTTTGTAGGGATACCTCAAACACAAAGTCTGCAGTAATAATCCAAGAAACATCGTTCAGCTCAAGGAGAATATCCGTGGTGAAATGGCATCCATTACACCAGTATTACTGAAAAAAGTTTTGAATAATTTTAGTTTGCGGTTAGAGAAGTGCCGTCGTAGAGAGGGTCACCATTTAGATGACGTTATTTTTAAAAAATAAACTCCATTTATTACTCTACAATGCCTTAGATTTATTTTAACTATACCTTTTGTATTTATTTTTTAATCTATTTTTTAAATATGCACGTTCTATTGCGCCACCTTGTATAATGCTTGGATCTTGCCATTATATAGGAAACACAATATAATTTAAATGACCGCCTCCGCATTGGTTGCAGCCAATGAATCCTTTTAGGGGTAGTTTTCAAAAAACAATAAGGCCTAATTACACCTCCAGACCATAAACAGACACTTTTTCCCGATACAATGGCTTCTCCTGAATCACTTCTGCGACTATTTTGCTTATTGACGTAGCCACCCAGGGAGAAATTAGCTTCATCGCTGAAGAAAGCATTGTTCGGTAGAAAAGCCCACGTTTGAATCACCACCTTTGTAGTAAGTTTTTACTATTTTTACGCGTTCTTCGGCTATTAAATGGATTCATATTCGTAAATGGTAAACCTTTCACTAAATAAATAACACTTCAGGTGACAGGTATTTAACAGCTGACAGCCTTGTCAGACCAGCGGTTTTGAAACCATTGAATGAATATCCCATGTAAAGAGCAGAATTGTGACTAACTTACTAACTAATATAGAAAATTAAGGATGTTTCTTAAACGCTTTAGCCAGTGAATGATAACGGGACTCAAAATAGTGGCCACAGGCTTTAAAATATCTTATTGTAGTTTTCTTTTACCCAAACATTTCATCATAGGCATCAAATTTGTGCTGTCTATCTTTATATATATAATTCTACTGTACAGGCGTTGTCAGTGAACTCCTCCTAAACGGCTGGACCGCTTTGCATAAATTTTTGTATATGCGTCTGGGTGGTGCCCGGGATAGTTTAGATTTACAATTCAGCCCAATTGGACAAAGGGGCGTGCTACCTCCCATACAAACAAAAAATTAAAAATCAATTATTTCTGCTCCTGCTTACGGTATTTGAACAAAATTTGGTGCGTAGGTTTTTTGTACATATCTTAAATGCTACTGCAAATATGGGCGGAATTGGACAATTGGGCGTGGCACCTCCCATACAAACCATAAATTAAATATCCAATATTTCTGCTCCTGTTTACGGTATTTAAACAAAATTTGGTACATCGGTTTGGTGTACATATCTTAAGTGCTGCTGTAAATGTGGGCGGGATTGGACAATGGGGAGTGCTACCTCCTATACAAACCACAAATTAAAAAGCAATTATTTCTGCTCCTGCTAACGGTATTTAAACAGAATTTTGTATTTCGGTTGAGTGAACATATTTTAAGTTCTTTTGCAAATATAGGCGTTTCTTATTATAATAGACCGATTGGCATGAAACATTTCCAATAAAAATAAAATTTGAATGCAAAGCAACGTTTGCCGGGTCGGCTAGTAATGATATAAAATTTCATTTGAAGACCTAGAGATAGCTTGAGTTTTGGAAATGAAAAAGTTGAAAATAGATTGAAGAATATCAAGAAAAAAATAGATTTTTCAGCTTGGTATATGTATATTAATAATCGACTATTAAATAGTTTAACAATTTCTATACTAGACTTATTTTGATCAATTGCGACACCTGTTCGCAACGTCGTGGACAATGTATGGATTCATCCTAAATATGCGGGCTAATCAGATACGCCAAAAAGTTTAGATTTTCCAGTGAAGAATCTTATTTTTAAATATTTTTCAATTACAACACCTGTAATTGTGTAATTAGCGCGATTCAGTATGCGCGATCGTCGCTCGCATAATCGCGGGTTCAATTCCCCATACATCCACCTATTCTTATTTGAGCGGCAGTCACCTCGATGTGCCTGACGAACACATAGAATAGTCGAGTAGTCGGTAAATTTCGTAAATGCTTCTCAAACTGTGACGTTCAGAATGGTCGTTAAACTGTATGTTCCATTGAGTGAGTCTCTCTTTTTACTGAATGTGAGAAGCTCTGCCATATTTCATTCATCGGATGCAAGAGAATATGTTTTTTGTTTTGTTTGTATGCCCACAATTAGGGGGAGGAGTCCTTTAAGTATATTTAAATAAGGAAGAAGAAGAAATAAGGAAGTAGCTACCAATCATGTCAGAATATTGCTTCTAATTAGCGAAGAAATAGCAAAAATATTTTTGAAAACGTTCTCACTTGTGATACTTGGCACCAGCTGTAAGTGCTAGTCGATTCTGCCATAACCTAAACGTCATGAGCCAAGCTTAGGCATGTGGTAAACATACCGTCTCGACACAAAAGTGATTTCCTTTTGACGTCATATTTTTTGGTTGTGTGAATATGTATGATTTTGGGCCAAATAATCGGAAATATTAATTTTCTTCTTCCAATCGAAGGAAACGAAGGCTGGAGCTCATCGAGAGGTTCAAAACTTTTAAGGAGATGCTGCTTTAAATGAAGCGAGGTGTCGAGACTGATTCCGTCGCTTTAAAGACGGTGATTTTGGTGTTGACGACTGTTCACGTGAAGGAAGACGAAAAAACTTCGAAGACACTGAATTGACGACATTGCTTGATGGGGATCCGTGTCAAACGTATGTAGAGCTTGCGCCAGCATTAGGAGCTATCCGCCAAGCCATTTTCAAGCGATTGCATGCGTTGGTAACGATTCAAAAGCAAGGAAATTAGATTCCTTACGAGTTGAAGCCAAGGGAACAACAGCGATAACAGAAGGAAGGGCTTTCTTCATCGTATTGTAACGGGTAATGAAAAATGGATTCATTACAGCAATCCAAAAAAAAAAAGAAAGGCAATGGAGGCCGTCCGGTCATGCTTCTACGTCGTCGCCTCGGCCGAATATTCACGTTGCGAAGGTTATGCTTTGTATTTGGTGGGACCGGGTAGATGTTATTTAGAATGAGCTGTTGAAAGCAAGCAAAACCATCACTGGGAATCGGTATCAACTTCAATTAATGCGATTGAGCCGAGCTCTGCAGGAGAAACACCCATAATACGCGGAGAGGCACGAAAGAGTGATTCTTCAGCATGACAACGCTCGGCCTCGCGTGGCCAAGCCCGTTAAAACCTATCTGGACACGCTTAAATGGAAAGTCTTACCCCATCCGCCATATTCTCAAGATATTGCGCCGTCCGATTATCATTCGTCTCATTCGATGGCACACGGTTTGGCTGACCAGCATTGTCACTCATATGACGGCATTAAGGAATGGCTAGACTCGTGGATAGCCGCCTCAAAAGATGAACAGTTTTACCGTGACAGAATTCGAGCTTTGCCAGACAGATGGGAAAAAATAGTAGCTAGCGATGGGTAATACTTTCAATGAATCATTTGTAAACATGTTGTCATAATAAAGTTGAATTTTTATTAAAAAAGAACAGCGAGAACTTAGTTGCGCACCTAATATTAATTCGAATATGAATCAGAAACAAATTTGTAATGTATTTTAAATAAGTTTGCAATATCACAATGAAAACGAAGTTGAACTTTTATGAAGGTCTCTGACGTGTTTGACTTTGGCGAAGAAAGTTAAACATGTTAAGAAAAGTTGCTTACAAACGCACACAAGAAACCGAAGAACATCAGAAATAAGAAGTAGAAATCATTTTTCGATTAGCCATTTTCAATGTACCACCACGTTAGGGAATTTTCCTGCATAAAGATAAAGCAAGGATATTAACATTAAGGAAAGCTTTATTGAAATTTAGTTCTTATATAGTTATCTGCAATCGCTTCGATATAATTGCCTTCAGATGATTTAATCATACAGACATTAAGCGCATAAACTGACATAAAAATGACAAGCAAAGTAGCATAATATTAATTTAGTTTCCAAATATTTTGTATTTTCATTCAAATTTTCACACTTTTGCTTAAATTAATCCAAAAAAAAAGTCCAGCCATGGTGATTGATTACAAGTAAAAACTACTCACTCACCACACACATTTTGACTACGGTAAATTTAATTAGCAGCAACATTTATTTGTGTACGACCGATTTGTTGCATGCACTACATGTGATGTGTGGCAACATTTCATTACATTCAAATTGATTTCAATCATAAACAATAAACTCGCATTCAAATCACCATAAGCATGTAAATGAAAGTGAAATCTTAAACATAACAAGGTATTGTTTGATGTGAGAACTTTTCTTTGGGTTATGCGATGGGAATGTGAATTGACATCAACGCAAGCAGCAGCAGCCTCAACAACGCAGATCGGTGAAAATTGTAAACATTTTGATTAAAATACGAGAATAATAAAGCATAAAGAAGCTACATAAGTTGTAGATGAGACAACAGCAATGTTCCCATAAAAGAGAAAATAGAAATGGAATTCCATAAGTTACGATATGAGTGCTCACACTTGCGAGGACAGTAGCAAACGACAATAAACAAGGCCGAAGTTAATTATTCAACCAACACTGTTTGCAACTGCACTACTTATAAAATAAATGTCATAAATGGGCATATAATTAAATGGGATATAACACAGAAATATTGTTAACTCTACTTGATCAGGTTGAAGTTGGGGGAAACCCTGATAGAAGACTGAAATAGCTCTGACGTGCAAATCGATTGTCAAAATTAAACGTAGGGAGCAAAAGTTTGCTCCGAAATTTTCCTCAGGATAGCTTGTGCATTTACAAATAATGTAAAATAGCTTTATCTGGTAAAACGAATGACTAGAGGCTTTAGGGACGAAACGACCTTAACATATTCTCAAACTTTAAATAGGTAAGAACCTCACCTTTTTTGGTATGAAGGTAATGGTAGTGATATAAAGTGATACTTTTGCTAAGCAGAACTGACGCCGTGGGATGAACCAAACGTAATGTTACATACTTGAAGATTATAGTACTCCATCCCATTCGTGTATTATGCTACAGGGTGGCGCAGAAATTGTGCTACAATAAGAAATTCAAATAATTTTAATTTTGAATCAATATATTTCATTTACTTTTTCTCTAAACTTTAGTACTTCAGCCATAATTTTAAAATTATACACATATGGTCAAAATAATAAGTGCACAATATATTTTTTTAAAGGCTCTTAGACAAAAATTTATCTAAATTAAAAGAAAAAACAAATACTAATTTCTCTTGTTATAACATAACATTAGAAATAAAATAAATACTACATAAAACAATAACAAAAAACAAAAATTAAATTCAGTATTTTTCAAAAAGTAAGAATTTAATCAAAAAACATTTGACAAAATAATAAGTATAAGGTGATTTTTTAAGATTTAAGTTTTTCAGGTTGCCAGCACTGGTTGGTAATGGCGTCCAAACGTCATTTGTCAAAGTGAAGAGTGTACAGTATACTCTGCCATTTTATCATGGAACGACGAATTAACGTCGTCGTACCACAACGTCTAATTTTTGGTGAATGGGCCTTACAAAAGCTCAACGAAAATCCGCTGTTTTATCGAAAAATTGTGTTCAGCGATAAGGCTCACATTTTGAGACGGAGCCGTGGACAACATTTACATAAAATTATCTTTAAAAATTAAATGGCAAAGAAAAAAAATTAATATATGATGCAAATAAATAAAAAAAATTTAATATATGATGCGATTTTGGGTGTTTTATTCGAGTTTTAAAAAAACTACGACTAAAAAATCAGCCTATACATTTAGTTAAAATAAGCAAAAAAGTAAAACAAATCAAGCTTTTCATATATCCACCTTTATTTTCAATTATTCTGTTGACTCTTTTTGGCATGCTGGCAATAAGCATCCTGTAGGTTTCTACTGGTATTTCATACCAAGTTTTTTTGAACAAAATTCCATAACTGATCTTTATTTTTAAGAACCTCCTTTCCAATTCTTTGTTTCAACTCTCCCCAAATATTTTCGATTAGCAGCATAGTTAGACATCGTATTTTCCAAGATATCTTTGTAGTGGAATCTGGTCATAGTGTCGGTAATTCGATGTATCGGACCGACACCATACCACGATAAACAACCCCACCAGACCATAATATTGCCGCCCCCGTGCTTGACCGTTTTTTTGTAAAGCGAACATCGAATTCTTTAACCTTAGGGCGTCGACCATTCTGGGCACATTCGTTTCCAAATACATTAATTTTTGGTTCATCGCTCCACAAAATGTTTCGCCATTTTTTTTTTCACAGTCTCCTCCGGACCAATTGGAATGACTTCTTGCAAACGCCAATCTAGCCTTTAAATTTTATTTTCTCAGCAAAGGAACTCTTCTGGCAATCCGTCCTGATAAATGTGCTTCTTGTAGTCTACGACGAACCGTTCGCGATGAAATTACATTTCCAATTTCTGCTGAAATCGCTCTTGAAGACACAAATGGGCACTTCTTCGCAAGTGTTACAATACAAATATCTGTTGTTCTTCAAGTATTTTTGGGTCTTCCGCGAGTTTCGACGGGCTCTTTAGGCTTTAAACATTTTGTACAAAAATAGTTCATAGTTTCAGCCATAGAATGGAGACTTTGGCCACTTTCTCCTAGTCTTGAAAAAATTTTTCTCTCCTCCGGAGAACAATGACTTTTTCGACCCATGGCTGATTTTTTTACTATATATTTTATTATGAACAAAGATAAACAACAGAAAAAATAACCAGCCTTTCCAAAAAGAATACAGCAGACTGCAAAATGTTAAAGAATTGAGCAATGTATTTATTATTTTGACCAAGTGCAGAAATCACACCTAAACAAAACTAATTCACAATGAAAACATAAAGCAAAAATAAGCAGGTGTACTTATTTTTTCGACCATATGTGTATACACGATTAAAAACATACTTTCAAGCAGTTGCATTGAAATTCAGTCAAATTTAGGAAGCTCCATGCGTTTTTGTGAACTAATTTCTAAGAATGAAAATGGACGGCATTGCCTGCCATGCCTCTTCTAATCTTGTCCCTCTTGATCGATTTGTCCAAACTTAATCCAGACCCACTGTAATCCAGACTTGCAGATTGCAAGAGGGCGGTTCTAAAACTAGGTGCCAATATCTTGAAAAAAAAAACTATTTTCAAAGTTTCCTTTTCCATAATTTCATCACCTAAATGCTGCAATAAATAAGCAGAATATTCGCCGTTGGTGGTTTTTCATTTCTAAAGATAATCCATAAAAATTATTCCATGAGCATACCAAAAAATAGACGCCCTTAACTTGCCTGCAGATGGAATCGTCTTCGCATTCTTAGGAGACGATTCTGCCTTTCCAGCCCCATGCTTTGACTGTTCCTTTGTCGTAGGTGTGACGTGGTGGATCCATGTCTCATTCATGGTTATAAATCGACGCAAAAATTTGGTTTTATTGTGGTGAAACATCACCAAATACTCTACTGAAACATCTCCAGGATGCCGTTTTTACTCTATTAAAAGCAAGCGCGGCACCCATCTTGCGCACAGCTTTCTCATCTTCAAATCTTCGGTTAACATACGACGTTTAGCACTTTTTGAAATGCCTATCATTTCAGCTAGCTCACTCACCTTCAGTTGATAATCATCCAATACTATTTTGTGGATTTTCCTAACCGTGTATGACGTGGCCACCTCAATTGGTCGTTCATTTTGGCAGGTCATACGGCCTCGTTTAAACTCTACTAAGCAACATTTTGAGCACAAATTTCCCATTCTCAAATCTGCGGTTAATATAAGACATATAGCTCACGCTCTCTCAGCCGACCACCATCCAATACCATTTTGTGGATTTTCTTAATCGTGTGTGGCGTGGTCACCTCAGTTAATCGACCACTACGGTATTTGTCTTGGCAGCTCGTACGGCCTCGTTTAAGCTCTGCCACCCAATATTTTACAGTCCCAAATGACGGAGCAGACTCCGCCAGAGTAGAATTTAGCTCGGTTTTTAATGTTGGTTAGACTGAAACCTTTCAAATGGAAATATTGAATTACATAACGGTGACCACTTTTGGAGTGTTTTTGCAAATTCAATGAGATTGTTTATTTTTGATGGCTCAAATGGAAACATATGTTTTATATGGTTGCCACTTTTCACCAAAATAATTTTTTTCAAACTACTATCTATACGTCAAATCGGCTAGTTTTGCGAACGACCTCGTATGAATTCATTTCAATGCCTTTAGTCAATATTTATCATCTCTGTCAATTCATCAATACTACTGCACCACATTATTGTAATATTTGCATTCTCTTGTCACCACTAGATGGCAAAACTTGATCAGAACTTTATCCAACACTTGTCGTTTAAATTAAATTGCACTAAAATCACACCGAATTTAATGGGTGTAGTTGCAATTTTCACAAAAGAACAAAAACAAAAATAAATAAATAAAAAAATTAAAACTAAACAAATTTAATTGAAACTTGTAAAGAAACTGCAAATGAATTCTATGCTACAATTTTAATTAAAAATCAATTATTTTATGTATTTTGCGGAAGTTCAATTATTTGTACTTTGTTTTTGCGATTCTAGCAAAGATATCACGATTTATTCGAGCACACACATGTGCACGCACTCACACACTCGCACACACACACACACACACGCATATATGCAAGTGCACACATGTGTGAGCGGGGAATTGAATGAAAAACTAACAAAGTTCGCACCGCAAAGCGCATGCGCGCGGGTTTTTGTCCCAACAATCAAACGAACAAACACGCCAGCATTAGACAGACACTGAAGGACACCATCGGGGAAACAGCAGCAGCCAACCAACAACCAAACAACCAGTAACCGCCAATCTGAGTGGTATCACATGTTGTACATATGATCAACGTATGTACGAGAAATATGTTTGGAACCACGCAAAAATAAAATAAACAACAGCTAAACTTGTTTACTCAGCCAAATTCAGAAGAAAAGGCGAATAGAATACTCACAGAAACCTATAAGATTATTTTGTTTCGCTTTTTATTATTGTAAGGCAGCGTATAATGAAAATCTAAACGATATCGTAATGAAAAAACAAAAAAAAAAGTGGAGACACATAAACCAACCACACCAGTGGCATAAATGCCTGAATAAAACGCTCGAACGAACGAACGACACAAGTGCACCCACTAGCTAAATCGAATACTGGTACACGTAACACTCAAGCTTTTGCTACGAAAAAAAAACACGTTAGAACGACTAATTGAATCGGGATTTTGTAGACAAAATATAAAAGATAAATAAAGGTATGAGATTATAAAATTTAATCTCTCTTTTGAAAAGGTCATACTAAAGCTTGCTACATCAGAGATATGTTGGAATAATTACGGGAATGGTTGTGAAGGATTCATCAATCATACAACCTGAAAATACAACCTTTTGGCCGAATTTTGCCTTGGCAAAGCCGTCCATTTTACTATGGAAAATGATCATTTTCCTTCGGCAAAAGAGTTACAACTTTTCATATCTTCACACAGAGAAATGAAGATTCACATCATTTGATACGGTAGAAATGTAACGCTCCAAAGAATGCGTTTAAAGAACCAAGTATTTTTTGGACAAAGCCATCCATTTTACTATGGAAAATGATCATTTTGCTTCAGCAAAAAAGTTACAACTTTTCATATCTTCACCCAGAGGAATGAAAATTTATATCATTTGATACGGCAGAAATGTAAAGCGTTTAAAGAACAAAATATTGTCCAGTCTATTTACCGTATGTGTCTCTCCGACTACCGTAAAACTTTATAATACTCCATAAAACTTGGTGCAGCATAATATTTTGTCATATCATAATCAAGGATTATAAATGCGCGATATCGGTCCGGCTCTTTTGGTATTTCTCAAAGAAATTGATTTCTCGACTTTCCGATATGCAATCACAGAGTAGTAACTCTTCATTCGTAAACTACAGCAAAACTCAAATCTTTTCCGCTGCACTGCTTTAGAATGTTTAGTAAAATTTGAAAAAAAACATATCGACACGATTGCTATGCAATCTCTACCACCTTCCATACAAATAACGCATTTAATCCATGTATTCTTAGATTCTTAGATGTTACTACAGTGTGATCTGAGAATGAAAATGGACCTCAACGTCCGGAGCCTCCTGGTAATTCACAAGCAAATTGGCCAATTTTTCGAAATTAAATTAATTTCTGTATAATTCCTAATACGTAGACAGCAGCAATCTCAGTTTTTGTTCATAATATTGATTTATAATGATCTTTAAAACTAGAAGATGACTGATTTAACTTACATATTCTGAGCTTCAAACAGTTGCACTGAATTCAGCCAAATTTAGCACAAATCATAAGAATAAAGAAATGGGAATCATTCAAATCAAAAATGCAGATTTTCCGAAATTCATTTTTTTCTCCTTAATTTACGGACTGTATCAAGCAGTCTAAATTATTCTTCAATATCGTAACGCCCTTTATATCACCAGTTACCATTCATTTCAGAAAGAAGGCCGGTTGTGTTGCGATTCGGCAGTGAATCGCAGGTCGAAATCTGGTTTACGAAGTTTTTGTGGGTTAGTTCGTATGGCAACCTTACAGCGAGTCTACTTCTTCTTTGTTCCAGCCTAATTCAAGTGGTCCCAAACGGTTTTCATCCAATGTTTAGTTCCTGAGCTGTGACAATATCCATTATTTTGTCGACATTTTGGATAATTGGTCTTGATTCAGGGACTGTAGTAATCTTTTGTCCACTGTACTCGTATTACTTCACACTCGCCTCTCTGTTAATACCGCACTAAATTCAGCCAAATTTGGTACACATTTAGAGTTTACTAAAACATGGGTTGAGAATGAAAACTGACGGCAATGTTCGCGCCTCTTCTGGAATTTCTCCTATACAAATTGGCCTATGCAAATTTTTCGAAATTCAATTTTTTTCTTATGACTCCTTATTCGTAGATGACAGCAGTCTAAATTCTCGTTGGTTGTATAGTAATATAGTGCTAAGTAAAATTGGAGAAGAATCACTTAAGTAACCATTCGCCTTCTAGTACTGACCATTCAAATTATTCTTAGCTTCATATTCTTCAAAGAGTTGTGACGAAGATGCGCTAGATAAACTGAGTTCTCAAAACGAAAGAAGTACTCACTGTCATGCCCTTCCGTTACTTTCCCACCGCTAACTTCATACATTTCAGCTTCTTTTCTTTCAAATACTTGAACTGAATTCAAGTAAATTTGTTACACATCATGCGATTGATAAACTTAATTCCGAGAATGAAAGTGCTCTGCACAGCCACGCCCATTCGGGTATCTGCTATGTAAATTAAAAAATTGTTGGAAATTTAATGTTTCTCCTGTAATACCTCCTTCGCAGAGAAATCACTACATTAAAAAACAAATCACTACTGATAAAAAATTGGATAACACCGCAATCTCGATGATTCCTAAGTTATATTGAATTTATTGCAATTGAATGAGCAGTTTGAATCTTTATATCTATATACTGTATGTATGTACAGGGTGATTTTTGAAGATTTTAATTTTTCAGGTTCGCAGCACTGGTTGGTAATGGCGTCCAAACGTCATCTGTCAAAGTGAAAAGTGTACAGTTTACTCTGCCATTTCATCATGGAATGACGAATGACCTACCACAACGTCTAATTTTTGGTAAATGGGCCTTACAAAAGCTCCTCCCATACGAATTACAAGAAAAAAAGGAAAAAAAGTCAATTTCCACTATACGAGGAAAAGGAAAATGTGAATTTCGGAAAATTAGTCAATTCCTTCCATATGAATTACAAGGAAAAAATTAATTTCGGAAAATCAGTCAATTCCCCCTCCTATAC
>JAHXMU010000568.1:551300-597558 GCA_019455685.1 Philornis downsi
ATAAAGATTGAAATGTTCAAACATACATACATTTTTAATTTGAGTAAAATCGGAGGGAAAACATTTATTTTCGAAACGCCGCCTACTGGATTTAAACATATACAAAATGTTAAAATGATGAAATCGGACCATAAATATAAATTTTCGAAATAAGTCCACCTCAGCGCCACCTACCGGGTTCATTTATACACAAACAAATTTCTCATGATCAAAGAAACACACATTCTGAATTTCAGTTAAATTGGTTCATTAATATAAATTTTTGAAATAAGTCTACCTCACCTACCGGCCCCAAACTTCATTAAAACCTAATCGGGCACCAACCGAACCTATGGTGTGAATATGGCTGCTGTAGCTGTAATTGTTAAGATCTGATGGTCGGACAAACATATGCACGAACGTTTTAATATATTAAGATTGTATATTTATATTCATTAACTATTCCTGTACTAATATAGATCGGAATAAAAATGGCCTCAGCGCCCTTAAGGGGCATATTTGAGGCAAGTTGATTTCTTGCCAACTTGCATGTACGAAGTATTATAAAGGGTGTCCCAACAAGAACGCAAGATTTAAATTTGGCGCCATTCGAAGTGTCATTGTTTGACATTTGAACAATTGTTATTATTTGCTAGTAGAAGGTACGAAGTTAGTAAAAATGGAGCGCTACACGAATGAACAACGCATTCTCATTGTGAAATTGTTTTACCAAAATGGTTAAAGTTTTGCGGTTACAGTTCGCAGATTGCGATCAATTTGGGGTCACAATAATGCTCCAAAAGAGTCAACTGTAAAGAGATTAATGGATAAATTTGCCAAAACTGAGTCTGTTAGTGATGTAAAGACAACAACGCGCCTTCGACCAGGTCGATCGACCGAAAATGTCGCAGCTGTACGTGATGATGTCGCTCAAACTCCATCCAGTTGACCATGGACAGCGAAGGGAGTTCGTTAATTGGGTATTGGAGAGACAACATGAAAATGCTGATTTTGCCAATAAAATCATTTTCAGTGACGACGTCCATTTCCATCTTGATGGCTTCATCAATGCGGCAGAATTGTCGCATTTGGGGTGAGGAAAATCCTCGAGTGATTCACGAGAAGCAAATGCATCCTCAACGTGTCACTGTGTGGTGTGGATTTTGGGCTGGAGGAATCATTGGACCTTTTTTGTATGAAAATGAGGCATGTCAAGCGCACATAGTCAATGGTGTTCGGTATCGTGAAATGATAACCAGTTTTTTCGTGCCTAGAAATGAAGAAATGAATGTGAAGGGCATGTGGTTTCAACAAGATGGCGCCACATGTCATACAGCCAGAGAAACAATTCAATTGCTGCATCAGCCATTTAAATCTTGAGTTCTTGTTGGGACACCCTTTATATAGAATTATGTATAGAATTATATATAGAATTATATATAGAATTATGTCAAAACATACATGTTTTTGATCTCCAAATGCAATTCAATGTTATTCCGCAATTACACAGGAAGCCGTTCTAGGTTTTATAAAAGGAATCCTTTTCGTCTGCTTTTGAAATATGATATTCTATTCATTCTTATTATATTGTTATACTCTAAACTACCCATCATGTATTCAATGCATTGTTTAGTAGTTTCTAATCTACATCTAGGTGTTCTTAGATTTTGTTGAAGTCTTGTACATATTACGTGGGCAACTAAATTCTTGCTAGGAACAATCTTACTAACTTTCAAATAATCAGGAAAACTTGACATAGAATACAATACACAGAATGTGTGCAATTAACTCTCTGCATTTAGCAATAAAATTGAGATAATATTATCACAACCATCTGATTGTTTCAAATTTAAATTATTAATTATTATCTTAATGTAATCTACAGATTGAACAAAAAAGGGATTCGACGTTCCGATTAAACAAACAGACTTCCGAAAACAGACTTTTTGCAAGCCGTAAAATAGGCTAATAAAATCGCAAAACAGAAATGGTCAGCGAAATTTGGACAGACTAAGACCAAATTACACACCAGATCAGCGCATATGAAAAACTATATAAAAGGCAGAATTATAAATTGGTAGCTACATTATTTCAATGAGGTCAAACGAGATCAAATGGGTTGGACATAAAAGTAATTTCGGGTTATTTTCGCACAGATGAGGCTTTTATTATTTCTGAAATCCCCAACTGAATAAATATCATGTTATGCCGCCACAAAGCTAATATCTCTAGCTTCAATTTGTGATATGTCACAATACAAATTACCACAGAAGCCAACAGAAATATGGTTTGATTTACGAAATTCCGTTATAAAAATTTTTCGCCCGAAAGATTTCCAACGGAGTGGTCGGCCAAATAAAGTTGATTCTATTCTGGAAGTTGCAGAGAACCCAGTTTTTGACTTTTGCACAAATTAAAAAAAATCTATTTAAAAGTAATCTCGATTTTTGAGTTCCGCGCGATCTATTTGTTGTTTAGACATAACCGAAATGATTCCTTTCAGAAACTGGTACTCACTGGAGGTAACAAATGCATTTTTTTACAACAATATCAGCCGAAAAAGTAGCCTGATTCAAGCAAGACGAATGCGCCCAAACTCCACCAAAGGCTGGATGGCAACGAAAAAGGTTATGTTGGCAGTTTGGTGGTGTTGTAAAGGAGTGCTTCACTTTGAACTGTTGTCAAGAAAGTAAACCATGCGGGAGCGGTCCCAAAATTAGACGACCTAAAAAAGAAGACACACAAAAGTTGGGACACATATTCTTCATTTTTCAACATAGTGTCTTTTTAGCTCGATACACCTTTTCCAGTGATATGCAACAGCGTCTTAGTAAGAACTGTCAAACTCCTTATATAACCCATCAATCGCAGCCTCCACCTTTTCATTGTTGGCAAATCTATTCCGACCGAGCCATTTTTTCTAGTTTGGAAGTTTAGAAATAGAAAATAGTCCGAGGCAGCTAAATCTGATGAATAAGGTACGAGATGAAGCAACTCGCACTTTAATTCATTAATTTTGACCTTGGCAATAGTGAATGCGTAAACTGGATCACCGTCTTGTTGAAACAACACCTTCTCTTTTGACAAATGCGGCCTTTTTCCATAATTTCATCACCTAAATGCTGCAATAAATAAGCATAATCTTCGCAATTGATGGTTTGTCGTTTCTGAAGATTCTTCTTCTTCTTCTTGGGTGGCAACTGGAATAGACATACTTATCTATTATACGCCGCGGAAAATATACCGTAGAAAATAGTTCGTAACGCTTCGATCTTCTGCGCCCCTCTTCCAATTAGTCACACCAAGTTTCTGAAAATAATCGCTTAAAATAACCCCATACGTATCACAAAAAACAGACGCCATGACCTTGCCTGCAAATGGTAGCGCTTTTGTCTTCTCTGGACATGACTCTCCCATTCCAGTTCACTGCCTGTCAGCTTGTACGGCCTCGTTTAAGTGCAAAATACGCCATAGTGAGCCGTAAGATAGGCCCAATTGCTTAGAATGTTGTTGAATGGAAAAACTCGGATTATCCGTCACACTTTCACTAACAGAAGCGATATGTTCGGCAGTGCGTACATTGCGATGATGCACAGGTTTGACCACTTTTGCAACGCTTCCAGTTTTTTCAAATTTCTTTGTAATCTTGCCAATTCGTTGAAGAGTAGAGATCGATTAATACGACCATAATCACCCCGTAATGCAAGAAAAGTGCCTTACGTTTCAATCACCACTTTTGTAGAAAGTTTTAACTATTTTTGCGTGTTCTTCGGTTGTTAAACGATTCATATTCGTAAATGGCAAACCTTTCACTAAATAAATAACACTTCAGATAAGACTGGCGGTTTTGAAACCACTAAATGGATAATCTTTTAATATATAATTATATTTATATGAAGATATGGTAGAGCAGAAATAGATGCATTTTTTACATGTTTCCTTTGATCGATATTTCCTACAAAATATCGCCAATTCATAGATTTCCTCTTATGAATACAATGCACTTGTTGCGTATAGAAACATTTAATACTCTTTAGCCAATGTATGCAAATGCAAAGCAAACGTAATGCACCAGCAACAATGTTTAGATACAATGTTGCCATAAAAGTCGTAATTAGGAAAAATTAACACAAACTACCGGCCGACGACGAGAGCAATGAAAATGAATCTGGTTTTAATTAGAATTTATGAATACAAATAAATAATGACATGTAATTTTTACCACAAAACGAAAAGGAACAACAAAAATGAAATCGAAAAATGCACAGAAGACCGAAATACCATTGCAGGCTATGCAAGATCAATTTAAATATCGCTCGCCAGGGAACGTAGGTGTCATCAGCCACTTGACTGTAATATAGCAAGTCTGTCTATACTCCACATATGTAAATATGCAGAGTCCACAGATTATGAAATACTGGATTTTTATGATCTTTTCGTTGTTTTTGTGTGCTTATCATATGGAATAAAACATGTTAACCTGCATCTAAATGGTAGCGCTACGAGGTTCATGAAAGAATTCTATTCATGTATATCTCATACTCACATATAATATGCTGGTATCTGTGTATGTATACTCGTATATACCTATACATATATGGATATGTGGTAAATGTAGTGATTTTTCATTTAGTCGCTCATTCATTCATTTAGTCATTCATGCTTCTCCATATCTAGAGATTTCATTCATTTAAAAAACATGCGACAAAATTCGTTACGGTTTTACACAACGGAGCCGGATAGCGGATTACATTCGAACTCGAAAGCAAAGTGATTTCTTGTCATACTCTCTGTGTAGGCTGTTGTAGTGGTCTCGATGACCGCCAGCCAATTTTGGATCAGGAATTGTAAACCACGTCATTAGTTAATTTTATTGTCATCGTGTGCTACGATGGCATTGAGCATAAATTGAAGATGACATCTCATTGAGTTAATGGCACCTGTATTGAAAACCCGGAATGACGGCTTGATGAAATGTAGATGATGTTTGTTAAACCTTTTACAATCTCTTAATTTATAACTAATTCACGGACGTCTTGGATAAAGCTGTACTTTTAGAGTCTGAAGACCAGTAAATGAGAAACAATTAGCTCTATTGAAAATATATCTATTTATTCATACAATATGGGACTGATCAAATGGTTAACTTAACTCTGTTCATTTTGATACAACTAAGTTTGCACAAGTTGTGAAGAAATGCTTTCCATATTCCTGAAGGTGTGTGAGCCAGCTCAATTGATAGGCATCTCAAAAAGTACTATCAATCAATATACGATTGAACGAAGATTTGAAGATGAGAAAGCTGTGCGCAAGAAGGATGCCGCACTTGCTTTCAGTAGAGCAAAAACAGCATTGTAAAGATGTTTCGGTAGAGTGTTTGGCAAAGTTTCAACACAATAAAACTCCGTAAACTGGAGTTCAGAATCGTCGTTAAGTCCACAAATATAATGCGTGTAATCTCACTAAATATGAGAAGTTTCCCCGTATTATATTTATGGAATGCCAAAAAATTTGTTGCATTGAACAAATTTAAAGATGGAAATTTAGTATGGCAAGTATGGAATGCGTTTTTTCCATAGCCTCTTTTATTCGAAAAGATTTTATGTATGACTTCCCCGAAAATTGTGAATTATTCAAATAATATGTAGACATTTGTCATAATGCATTTATTTTTTCCACAAATAATACAGGCATATCCATTTTTCAGTTTCAAAAGTACAGCTAAATAAAACCCACTTATAGCTGTGATTTTGGAGAAACTTTTATTTCATTTTACTGCTTGGGTCTTGCGGGTATGTACTTTACATCGTATATATATATATGATCGAAAAAAAAGTACGCCTTAATGACGCCTCCAGACCATAATGCGCATCAAACGGTCAATTTTGGGTTTTCGACAACCACTTCTGGGTCCTTCGAGCCCCACAAGTGGCAATTTTGCTTGTTCTTAAGCACTGAAGGAAATTTTATTCGATTGAAGAAAGTCCACGTTTGAATAACACTTTTGTAGTAAGTTTTAACTACTTTTAAGCTTTCTCCGGTTGTCAAACGATCCATATTCGTAAATAGTAAAACTTTCAGTAAATAAATAACACTTAAGATGACAGGTATTTAACAGCTGACAGACTTGCCAGACCGGCGGTTTTGAAACCACTAAATGGATAACCCCGCACTTTGATATTCTTCCATGTCAACGCGGAAACCATGTATTTCCTGAAAAATTCGGATTTTGATGTCATACATAGGGAATTCCTTCTTCAGCAATAACGATTCTATTTTTTTTTTTTACTTTATTAATGTTTGAAAAATTAAAAAAGATTAATAAAATCTCAGACATAGCACTGTTTAAAAGAAAACAGACACGGTTAAGAAAAACCACAAAATGCAACATCATATCGTATGATGGCTGCTGCGCTTCAGTAGAGTGTTTGGCGATGTCTCACTGCAGTAAAGCCGAATTTTTGAGTCGATTTATAACCATGGATGAGACATGAGTCCACCATTTCACACCTGAGACAAAGGAACAGTCAAAGCAGTGGACTGCAGTGGAAGAATCGTGTCCAAAGAAGACGAAGACGGTTCTTCAGACAAGGTTTTCATGAAATTATTATTTTGTTGGTGAATATTTTTTTGATCATCTTCAGAAAGGAAACCCCATCAGCGGCGACTATTATGCTAATTCATGGCAAAGTTTAGGTGATAAAATTATGGGGAAAAGGGCGCGTTTGGCGAAAAAGAAAGCGTCGTTTCATCAAGATAATGCTCCAGTTCACATATCCGCTATTGCGTGGGGCAAAATTAATGAATTAAAGTTCGAAGTTCTTGATCACACAACTTATTCACCAGATTTAGCTGCTTCGGACTATTTTCTATTTCCAAACTTAAAAAAAACTCGGTGGTAAAAGATTTGGCAACAATAAACAAGTGGAGTCTGCGGTTGATGGCTATTTTAAGGAGTTTGACAGTTCTTACTATAAACAGGATATAGAAGCTATTGAATATCGCTGGAAAGAGTGTATCGAGCTTAATGGAGATTATGTTGAAAAATGGAGAAAAACTCTCCCAATTTTTTTGTACTACAGTCCAAGGCAATGTTTATAATTGTATTGATTTGATTTGCAGTGATAACATTTTAAAGATACAACCAATACCAAGATTTGGGCCATGTAAATCTTTTTACAAATGCACTCAACATATTCCCTTTTGCTAACATTTGGCTGGTTTGTTCTATAATTTGGACACATTATTTCGATAAAAAAAAAAAATACCGGGAATTGATCATTTAAAAATTTAGTTTAGAAGAATTATCAAAATTATTTTCTTTTTGCTACAAACAGGGTATAGCAGTTGATTACCGCTGGGAAAAGTGTATCGAGAGAAAAAGAAGATTATGTTGAAAAATAAAGACAAGTTTTCACAAGTTTTTTGCGTCTTCTTTGTTAGGTCGGCTAGTTTTGGGACCGCCCTCGTACATTACTATGCCGATTTGACTAAACGACTTTTGCAATAGTATTAAGCGTTTGGTTAACATAAATACGCTTCATGCTTAACATAATAATACTTAATAGTTGTGTCAATTATCCCAACAAAGGCTGTAGCCAGAGTCTAATTTAATTAGCAAAAACTCACAGCTAAATTAAGTCATAAACACCGGTGGATTATTTACTTGGAATGCAGTATATCTACAGCTAATAGCAATGCAATAACATTTTCATCCAACCAAAGGCAACAAAATGCATCATTAAATTTTCAGACGATTCGAATCATAAAGTCTAAAACATTCGTGTGCTATTTGTCTATCGTTACTATAAAGAGTGAATCTTTTTGCGATAGAAAAACGATTAAAATGACTTAATGATGGAACGATAATCTTTTGCACATTGCAAGGCAACAATGATAATAATAATATTTCTAGAAATATGCACTTAAATTGAGTTAAAAATAAAACTAATTTGATGTAACGGCCATGATATGACGGTATGATAAAAAATATTGACAAACTTTTTGTTATCAAAAACTATGTAAGAAATGAACGCTTTTCGTAATGAAACTCTCAAGAAATATATGATGTCCGAAACAGCAGCCATAATAAAAATTTGCGTTTTATAGACATGTAACGATTCTAATTTGGGAAGTCAATAAACCAAAGTGGCCTTCGCCGTCGCAGTAATATCTAAATGATGATTTAATGTCTAATATTGAATTATGCATCGAAATTTGATTGAGTTAAATGGCATCTATTTCTTTTATCACCTTAGTTGTTTGAGTTCGAACTGAATACTATCTTTGCTTTCTATGAAGTAGTCGCATTAATCGCTCAAGACTGTTTCCCAACACCAATTACTCGGCGTTCACATTCGTTTAAAATCCACGCAACAAACAAAAAATTATATTTTTACATCGCTCTAATGGTGCGTAATTTTAACTTTTAAGCTAACAGCACAATGAAAATTGAGTTTTTCGGCAATTTGCAATTTTCTCTGTAGGGTTATCCTATAGAGCGATTTCAAAACTGCCGAAAAGGGCGTTTTGAAGTCGTTAATTTTGCTCCACGCAATAGTGGATGTGTGAACTGGAGCATTACCTTGATGAAACAACACTTTCTTTTTTTCTTTTGCGGCCTTTTTTCATAAATTCATCAGTTAAAAAAATTCAATAATATTAGCATAATATTCGCCGCTTATAGTTTTTCCTTTCTGAAGATAATCAATCAAAATAATCAAAAGCGCATCCCAGAAAAATAGACGCCATGACCTTGGCTGCAGATGGAACCATTTCCGCGTTCTTTGGACACGATTCTCCTGTTCCAGTCCACTGCTTTGACCGTTCCCTTTACCTCAGATGTGAAGTGGTGGGCCCACGTCTTATTCGTGATTACAAGTCGATGCAAAAATGCGGCATTATTGCGGTAAAATATCGCTAAACGCTCTACTGAAACACCTTCATGACGCCATTTTTACTCTATTAAAAGCAAGCGCGGCATCCATCTTTCACACAGTTTTCACATCTTCAAATTTTCAATCAATTTACGATGTATAGCACTTTTTGAAATGCCTATAATTTCAGCTATCTAAAGCAACTTTTGCCGACAATTATCCAATACAATTCTGTAGATTCTCTAAACCGTACCTGACGTGAACACCTCAATTGGTCGACCACTACGGTGTTTGTCTCTGCTACCCAATATTTCACAGTCATAAACGAAGGAGCAGAATCCCCCAGAGTAAAATCTAGCTCGGTTTTAATATTAGTTGGAGTGAAATCTTTCAAAGGGAAATATAGAATTACATAACGGTAACCAATTTTTTCCATGTTTACAAATTCACTGAGATCGTTTACTTTTGGTAGCTCAAATAAAAATACTAAACAACGTGGCGCCTTGAAACTTAAAAAACATGTTTTATAAGGTTGCCACTTTCTACCGAAATAATTTGTTTCGAACTACACGTCAGATCAGCTGGATTTGGGAAAACCCAAATACATCATACTTTTTAGAAGCTCCGGAAGTTTGATTGTAAGGCTTCTATGCATCTGGGTTATAAACCAGGTGATTAGATGAGTAGTGTGATTTATTTTGATTGATTAGTGAGTAGATGATTTTGTTGATCCTCGACATTTTCGACAATTGGTCTTCCAAAGCGTGATGCATTTTTTACATCAAAATTAGCAAGAAATGAAATCAATGAAACAAAATTAGCATGTGTTTGGCTATTACAGTATGAGGACCTTAAAAGCTATGCACATTTTCAGTTGCATATGGCTGGTGTTTTTCTCTTTATCGAAGAAAAACTGTAAAATATTGCGCATTTTTCGTGTACTGGTATCCACTTTTGACGCCCGTGCTCAAACAATACTGAATTAGGCAATCACAGAACTATCTCGAGTAGTTTTTGCGATAAGATTTCATTCTTATCTTTCTAACGCCATCTAGGGCGAACCGATTGCAATCAGTTTATTGAAAAAATAATTGATTTCTTTTTACTGTACCTAATATATATATACATATGTATATGTATTTTGTATTTTCAATAATCCCTGATTCTTAGTAAATATTTAAATAATAATTTTTTTCATGACTCCTCTGCTCAATAATAATATTCCATAAGTTTTCATAGAAGTTCTATTCGCAGATCACAAATTTAAGCTGGTTGCTCGATCTCAGGTGCAATTGTCATTTTGTAGCTTAAAACCCAGCTATGAAGTATCATATTTAAATTACGACATTTTGCATCTTATGGATGCTGTCGCCTCTGATGAGATGATGGTTGGCAGGCAGTTGCTTAAATGGATGTTTGTATGGCCTGCTGCCAGTTAAATTGGTCGTGTTGTAATTTAGGTGAACACATTATAAAGACTCTTAGTTACGTGCTGAACTGCTCTGTTATGTTGCATACAGCTACACAAACGAAGTCGTATCGGTTTACAGTGAGAGCTTTGAAATTAACAGAATTCACGCTGCAAGTTACAAGTTCATGTGCGACTGTGGTGGAGCTCCTCCAAACTAAGAGCAAAAGCATAAAAAAAGAAGCAAACGAATTCACGTGCAACTCTATAGCGCCCTCTATTCGTATATATTATTGTTATAAGCAATATCTTCGTTAATTTAAGCAAGTGATGGTAGATTTGTGAGGATGTGTGTGTATGTATACATTTATGCAGATATTACAACTAAAAACTTTGTAGAAGTGTAGCATTTCGTACAAGATGCGAATGAATAAGATGTTCTGACGGTAAACTAAATATAAGGTGACCAATTGCAAAGTGAGTCTCATTGATGCCTTCTACATATTAATTTATGCTTTTACAAATACCTGCTTAGTCCATGTTTAAAATCATTCCAAGAGGGTCAAATCTTACTTCCCACAATTTTTACGTTTCCAGCAAAAACATTGCATACCAAATCTCACAATATTCAAGACACAACTGCTCATACAATTGTTGTGAAAATTTAACTGAAATACCAAAGAATTGAACATAACATTTAACATTCCATTGCCAAAGAATACAAGTACGAGTAGTTGTTATTTGACAACCATTCGATACCAATTCTGAAGTGCTTTTCTGTTGTTGTGATACCACATTTCGAATACATTTCTCTAAAATAATTTTTTTTTAGTATAGTGAAAATTAATACTTTAAAAGCAATTTCAATTCAATAATTTAGCGATCCATGTTGAATAATGTAATACCTATACAATCAATTATATCCAAATTAAAGAAACTGTACGGGGTGTGACAAAAAAACGGGTTTTTTCAAATTTCGTGAGTTACGTATGCTCGATTTTCGATTTTTTTTTCTGTTATGTTGGTACACATGTCTGTTATATATGTTGACAATATCAGCCATTTTGGATTGTCAGTTTGTTTTTGACAGATAAAAAGGTTAGTGGTGTTTTGGTGTGCTCTTCGATTTTTTTACTATTCGAAAAAATGGATCAAAGTTTTGTGTAAAAAATGAAATTAAATGTGCAAGGACATTTTGAAATGTTGACTGTGGCGTTTGGCGAGTGTGCTATGAGCAGAACACAAGTTAAATTGTGGTATAACCGGTTTAAGGAAGGTCGAGAAGATGTCAATGACGATGCTCGTCCTGGTCGCCCGAGCTCGTAAACAACCGATGAAAACATTGAAGCAGTGAAGAAATTGATTTTGAATAATCTTCGAATCACTATTAGAGAGGTTGCTGATGATGTTGGCATATCGTTCGGCTCATGCCAAGCAATTTTTCGAATGTTTAAGGCATGAAACGTGCGGCCACGAAGATTGTCCCAAAATTGCTAAATTTTGAGCAAAAATGATGTCGCATGGACATCGCTCAGGAGCTGTTGACAGTCGTCAACGACGATCTAGATTTTCTCAAAAAGGTCATAACTGTTGACGAATCATGGGTGTATGGCTATGACGTTGAAACCAAAGCCCAATCATCCCAATGGAAGCGCCCAGAAGAGCCAAGGCCGAAAAAAGCACGTCAAGTTCGGTCAAATGTGAAGGTTTTGCTCACTGTTTTTTGCTTCTTCGATTGCAATGGCGTGGTGCATCATGAATTCTTGCCACAAGGTTGTACGGTCCATAAGGAATACTATCTTGAAGTTATGCGTCGTTTACGCGAAGCAATTCGTCAGAAACGCACCGAATTGTGGAAAAACCATTCACAGATTTTGATAACGCTTCTGCGTGAGTTTTTGGCCAAAAACAAAAGCGCAATCAAGCCTCTACCATTGTATTCACCGGACTTGGCCTCACTGACTTTTTTCTCTTCCCAAAACTGAAGACACCGATGAAAGAAACGCGTTTTGCTACGATTGAGGAGATAAAAGAAAAATCGAAACAGGAACTGTTGGCGATGCCAAAGAGCGAATTTCAGAAGTGTTTCGAGGATTGGAAGAAACGCTGGCACAAGCGTATTACATCGGAGGGGGACTACTTTAAAGGAAATAAAATAGAAATTGATGAATAAATAAATACTTTTTGGAAAAAATTGAATATGACGGTTATTTTTTGATCACACCTCGGACATTGTGGATATTAAGCGCCAACATTTTGCTTTTTCTTGTTATTCCATGAAATTTCTTATACCGGATGATCCATTTTTCGGTTTCAAAAGTAAAGTTAAATAAAAAAATCTATCTTGATTCCTTCGAGTGAAGTTCTTACAAGAGTTCCTCTCCTAAGCTAGCCAGTCCATGGAAAAACTCTCTAATATTGATACATTTTAAACTACTTCCAGTTCATTATCTTACCTTCTCTTTTAAACTTTTGAAGCAATGTTGCCCGTCTGTGTATTAGTTAAAAAGTTACAGGTTATCAATTTCTCGGTTTCAAAATTAAAGTTAAATAAAGCACACATAAAGCTATGATTTCGATGAAACTTTTGCTTCACTATAATGTTTGGAGCTTGGCGTTATTTACGAAATACGAGGTCACTTAAATGACCGCCTCTGGATTGGTTCCAGCAATGGATTCTTTTAAACTAGTTTTTGACTATTTCTTCGAAAATTTTTGGTGCTATCTCAGCGATAACTAGACGAAGGTTTGTTTTCGAGTGCTCTAACGTTTGGGGATTATCCGCGTAAACACTTTCTTCGATGTAGCCCCACCAAAAAAAAAAATCTAAAGGCGTCAAATAGCATAATCTTGGTGGCCAATTGATGTCGCCAAAACGTAAAATTACGCTTTCTGAAAACTTCTCACACAATAAAGCCAATATCAGACGTGTTATGTGGCTTATGGCACAGTCTTGTTTGAACCTTGTATCGTCCAGTTCATAATCTTCAATTGCAAGCCAAAAAAAAGTCGGTTATCATACCGCCATAGCGCTCTGAATAGATGGTAATGGTACCTCCAGCGTTATTTTCGGAAAAAATATGGCTCAACGACACCTACAGATCATAATGCGCACCAAACTGCCACTTTTTCCGGATGCTATGGCTTTTTCACAATCACTTTTGGGTGCTCCGAGCTCCGTATGTGACAATTTTGCTTGCTGACGTGACTATCGAGTGAGAAATGGAGTTCACCAGTAAAGAATTTTTTCTTCGAAAAATCAGCATTGAAAGCCTGTTGTTGTAGCACCCAATCAGCATATTTACGACATTGTGAATAGTTAGCCGGCTTTAATTGTTGTACGAATTGAATTCCATATGGATGCAGGTGCAAATTCAAAAGCAAAATATGGCACAATGAGCCGTAAGATAGGCCCAATTGCTGAGAATGCCGTTAAATCGACAAATTCGGTTTATTTGTCACACTTTTACTAACAGAAACGATATTTTCGGCAGTGCATATATTGCGATGATGCACAAGCCTGACCACATCTGTAACGCTTCCAGTTTCTTTCTCAAATTTCTACATAATCCTGTCAATTCCTTGCAATGCGTACATTGTCAGGCACAGATCTGTAGCATTTCCGGTCTCTCAATATTTCTTAATAATCTTGGCAATTCCTTGCACAGTAGGTCGATTATGACGACCATAATCACCCCGTTATGCACTAAAAGTATTCACGTTTGAATAACTACTTTTGTAGTAAGTTTTAAATATGTTTATGCGTTTTTTGGTTGTTAAACGATCCATATTCGTATATAGAAAACCTTCCACTAAATAAATAACACTTCAGCTGACAGCCTTGTCAGATCGGTGGTTTTCAAATCAATAAATGGATAACCCTGTACTAAAGAAGCATCATAAAAAAAGCGATTCGCTACATGTAAAATTCGATAATGTTGATATAAATTGTTTCACTGTACTACTAGGTCGATTCTGACGACCATAATTACCCCGTTATTTACGAAAAATGTTCTCGTTTTTAGTAAGTTTCAACTATTTTTAAGCATTCTTCAGTTGTTAAGCGATCCATATTCGTAAATAGCAAACCTTTCACTACATAAATAACACTTTAGATGACAGGTATTTAACAGCTAACAGACTTGCCAGATCGGCGATTTTGAAATCAATAAGTGGATAACCCTGTACTAAGAATTATCTAAAAAAAAAGCGATTCGTACTTCCATTTGATTGCCTGCACTGCTCTTCGGAAGCAATTTTTATATAAAAAAATAGATTACTAAGAAAGTCGCTTTAACAACAATTCATTCCCTAATAAGCTCGTCTTATAAGCTTACTTTATGAGCGTTTGGCCACCTCATCATGTGAGTCACGTGGTAATTAGAAACAAATTGTTTACATAACGATTGCTGGTACAGCAAACGCTGCTACGTTTTGCAGCTTTAAATGTAGTTTGAAATTTGAAATTGGATATTTTCTAAACCGAAGAAGCCGTTGAACAACGTTTATATAAAAATTACTATATATAAAATGCTTTAGACGTCTCTACACAAAGATTTGGTCGTTGCTTCACACAACAAAACAGCAAAAATAAAGCAAATCTCAGATAGATCTTATGGACAAAAGGTTTGCAAGAGCAAAATGTTTTTTTCCTACTTAAGGCAAAAAAAAAAAAAACAAAAAAAACTGCAAACAAAATATTTATGTACATAAGTTAAATATGCATGCATGTACGTATGTTGCCCCAACTTAAGTTTCAATGTCAAAATGAACTGAGGTACTTATAAGTGTGAACGTTTGGCCACTTAATTATACATAGAAGCCAGAGTTTTTGTCATATTCGAATACGAAACTTATGAATTTAATATAAGATCAAGCGGGCAAAGTACTGACCGACGACCTATAAAATGAAAAGAACAAGAAATTGTTGACATTTAACATTGACATCAGCTTCGACTTCTGTGGCGGCAGCTGTAGAAGATTAGACGATTACAGCGTTTCAAATGTGTCGAAATTTATTAACCGAAAAATGCCTTAAGCCGCCAGTTTCACATGAAACACAAGTAAATGGCGGTGGGAAGAAACTGTCACTTTACAGTGGTGGACACTTTATCGAACAACCAGAGTAGAAGAAACGATATGATATCAACTTTATTCGCTCATATTTAATGTTTTTTTTCGGTATTTTTAGCTAGATGAAATATCAAATACGAGTACTATGAAAGTCTTCTCCAGAGAGACACAGTATTTTTTCGTGCTTATACCTTTATCCGAAGGACTGAAGATCTATATCATTTGATTCCTAACAGTCCAAAAGGAAGGATTTTAAATAGGATGATTTCTTAAGATTTAAGTTTTTCAGGTTGGCAGCACTGGTTGGTGAAAAGTGTTATAGTGAAAAGTGTACAGTATACTCTGCCATTTCGTCACGGAAAGACTAACAAACGAGCAACGATTGCAAATCGTTGAAATTTATTATCAAAATTCGTACTCAGTGACAAATGCACATCGTTTTATACGACCATTTTATGGTCGTCATAATCGATCTGCTGAAACAACAATTCGTGCCGTTATCTAAAAATTTCGCACCAAATTTATTTTGTTGGACATAAAAACATTGTCCGAAGAAACTATTGCAGCCGTAGCGACCAGTGTTAATGACGATCGTGAAATGTCAATTCGCCGCCGTGCTTAGCGATTGGCATGTGTTACTCAACCACAAGGAACATTTTACACGTCGATTTAGATTTGAAAGCCTATAATATTCAACTCACGCAAGAATTGAAGCCGATTGACCTAACACAACGTCTAATTTTTGGTGAATGGGTCTTACAGAAACTCAATGAAAATCCGCTGTTTTATCGAAAAATTGTGTTCAGCCAAGAGGTTCATTTCTTGCTGAATGGATTAGTAAATAAGCATAATTGTCGCATCTGGAGTGATGAACAGCCACATGCCATGCAGGAATTATCGATGCTTCCCGAAAAAACGACATTCTGGTGTGGTTTATGGGCTGGTGGCATCATCGGTCCATTTTTCTTCAAAGACAACCGTGGAAGGAACGTTACCGTCAACGGCAAACGATATCGAGCCATGATACGCGATTTTTTTCTTTTTTTTGACCCAACTGGCAGAGTTGGTTGACATGTAGTTTCATCAGGACGGTGCAACATGCCACACTGCTCGTGAAACAATGGATATGTTTAGGCATGAATTTTCTGAGCAGCTTATCTCTCGATTTGGCCCGGTGAGTTGGCCCCCAAGACCCTGAGATTTAACACCTCTTGATTATTTCTTGCGGGGTTATGCCAAGTTGTTAGTCTATGTGGACAAGTCGAACACTATTGAAGTCTTACAGGATAACATAACACGCGTTATTCTTGGAATACAGGCCGAAATGCTCGAAAAAGTAACGCAAAATTGAACTTTCCCAATGTACATTTTGAGATGGAGTCGCAGACAGCATTTGCATGAAATTATCTTTAAAAATTAAATGGAAAAGACCAATTTATCGATTCCAATAAAAAATGTTAATATATGATGCAAATTTAAGTGTTTTATTCAATTAAAAAAAATTGAAAGATTTTCCGAAATTCAGTTTTTCCCTTGTAATTCCTAATACATAGAAAGTAGCGACGCTAAATGTTCTGCAGAGTACCGCTCAAAAATCTCTCGCAACAAATTAAAAACCACTGACCTTGATGAAAGCTCAGTTTCATTATGGGTTTGGTATTATTATTATAAACTTATTTAAAGTACATTAGGAAGTCGTTCCTGATTCATATTCGAAGAAATATTTCTCTCCATACAGGGTGCCGCACCAATTGCAATACAATAAGAAATTTAAATAACTTTTTAATCAATGTATTTCATTTACTTTTTTATTATTATTGTATAGAAAATTCAATTTTATTATACATAGGGTGGTGCATAAGCAGCGTTAAGATTTGATCAGTGAATACACATTTTTTCTTTACAGAATTAACTAAATGTAACTTGGGAAATTTATGATGGAAAGGCTCAGCACAGATCAAAGAACCAAAGTTGTTCAATTTTACTTTGAAAATCGGCATTCGATTATTCAGAACAAATCGAAATTTCTTTTATGTTCGAAATGCTCCTAACGCTCCAACAATTCATCGATTGGTTAAGCGCTTTGGGCAACAAGGGACTGTCTGTGATCTTCCGCTATGTGCTGGAAGACCTCGTGCAGTTCGAAATGAAGTGATCATTGCTCGAGTGCAAGCAAGAATTGAGGAAAATCCCGAAACTTCCACCAGGCGACTTTCTCAGCAGTTAGAGATGTCTAGGCGGTCATTACAAAGAATTTTACATATGTTACATCTTTTCCCATATAAGATGCAATTGATTCACGAGTTAAAACCAAATGCTGCGCAAGAACGCATTCAATATAGTGGCCGTTAACGTTACTTATGCGCCACCCTATATATATGATTGGGTTAGAAAATGATGGGCCGTAAATGACCTCAATGCTCACTTATTCATATGCGACACCTGACCAGAAAATTATTCACAACGGAATGGCATCATTTGTCTTAATAGATTGCTTCAACTCAGTCAAATTCATTTGTTTCGTTTGACAGAAAAACCATAAAATATGGTGCAGTCAGGTCATCACCTTAACCTTGGGATCCAGTGGAAAGTGGAGTTTCTGAATATTCATTTGTTTGGGCATTTTCGTTGGAGCAGTTGTTCCATGTTGCTATAAACGAATTCTGTTGAAAGGGATACGACTTCGGCGCAGTTCTGGGTAAAATAAAAATCCTTAACATCTTTGAATAGCGGTTCCCATTGATAATTGACAGTAGCACATTTTGTGCGTCACCATGTAAATTTTGATTTGGTCCATTATCATTATTAATTTCCTCCAGAAAACTACTTATTATGCTATTACTTTAATAAAAAAAAATTCAAAATAATCAAATTTTTCAAGCTATTATAAAAATCTCTTCTTTGATGGCATTTAAATCGATTCTATGTGCATCTAGTACATTTTGGACATGACAATAGTTTTGTGGCGGCTCAAGTTTGATACGTTTGTCTTTTATGAATTTTTAATCAATTAAAGATGATGTTACAAAGCTGTGAATTACCAAAAATTTTGGGGAAACAATTTTGAAGAAAGGTTCTTTACACTAAAGCCGACTCAACACCAATATATGAAATCATGGCCTCCGAATCAAATTGCACTCAATGGTCTACACCTACACTCAGCGAAATTTAGTTAAAGACACTCTTTTTTAGGTTATTTGAACGATATGCATGTTGGTAAAGTTTTTTGTATTAATTTTTTTTTTATTATTTTATTTAAATAACAAACTAATAATGTAAAAAAAACGAAAAAATCAAAAATATAGCGCGATATTCAATTAAAGGCACATATTCCATGTTATCAAAAAAAAACCAAAAAAGAGAACTTCGAAAAGACTTAGTTATATAAATTATCAATCATTTTTTGGTACACGGCACGTGGTATTTGAGCTCATTCCTGAGATATGGTTTTTCGAAGCTCTGCCACCGATTGAAATTTTCTCCCGACGGACCAAGTTGCCCCACATGTTTCCAACAGGGTTTAAATTCGATGATCGAGCTGGCCACGACATAGTGGTAATTTCTTTGTCTGGAAACCGGATTCGACTAGCCCGTCAAATGTGTGTAGCCGCATTATCCTGCTGAAAAATCGTGTCACTAGATGGTTCTTCATCCAAATAGTCCACAAGAACATTCTCAAACAAATTTATGTAGCCTTCTGAATTCAAACGCCCGGAAATTGTGCATACTGGGGTTTGATTGTGACAGTTAAATGTAGCCCAAACCATTAGCGATCAGCCACTAAAGTTTCGCTTTGTGGAGTAACATTCAGGCTGTCAAATGTCATACCCATAATAATTAAAGCCATCAGGGGCATCCAAATAAAACTTTTTGTCATCTGAGAAATTCACCTTTTTCCGCTTTTCCAACCATGAAATGTTTTTTTTTTTGCAAATTTTAGACGAGTCACTTTGTGTCCGTTTGATAGAACCGGTTTACACATCAATTTTTCCAATTTAGTCGGTTGCTAGTTGCTGAACACGTCGCTTGATTATTGGAAGGTTTAATTGTGATACAAGTTTTGAATAGTATAATAGCGGCTTCACCTCGTGGTGACACTTTCAGATTATTAGATTTTCTTGTATTTTGTTGTAATTTTCCCTCAAATTTATTATTACGTTATCCACAGTAGCAGCAGAGCGTTCCAGTTTGGGTGCAATTTTTTTGTTTAAACCATCCGGCATCCTTGTGTGCAAGGACTTGAGTGACTTCTTCGCTGGTCAGGGGTTTTCCTTTACCAATTTGAAAATAATTTAATAATTACAAAAAAAAAAAAAAAAAACACAAATCAACTCCGGAACTGGCCTCTTTGGAGGACTTAAGACCTTTGATCGTTAGCCTTAAGACCTTTAAGACCTTAAATTGAATTTCACACCAAAAATGACGAAAATTCACAAAATTTACTTATATTATCGGACAAACCCAACCGCAAAATTTTTACGTATGCTAAAAATAGAAAACGTTGAGCAAATAGAAAAGAAGAGGGTTTCGTTATTCGAAAATTCAGGTTTATCTGCAAAAATGCAGTTGCCTTTAATTGAATTTCGCTGAGTGTATGATGATCATATAAAGCAATATTAGCTTAAAATCATAAAATTTATTTTACTGAATCAAATTTGTATTATTTTTATGCATTTTAAATTTTAGTTTATTCAACAGAAAACTATTGTTAAAACATTTTTGTTATTTTTTTAGAAACCGATTTTGATTAAATAAATCGATTTGACGCTTTTCGGTTTTGAACAGTTATAGATGATATCGAAAAAAAAAGAACTTGTACAGGTCAATAACCCATTTGATTAAGTAAATTCATCTAACAATAATTCGTGTTGTGCTACTGCACAATACACCCTGTATTTCGAGTCACTCTATGCCACATGAATTTGGCAATATAACATGTGATCTACCAAAATAACGTAATGTGTTTCCATACTGAATTCACACCATTTTGAAGCGGCGAACCCATCGACATCTTAAGTTCACGATTTTTAAAAAGTTTAATTGCCATCATACTCGTACATATCCTTAAGCTACATAAGCGATTGCCATCGTACTGGAAATAGTACGAGTGAGTACTTTGATAACTACTCATTACGAACCATTATGTTCTTTTGATGCGATTGCAATCGTCAAAACTGCCAATTGAGCCAATTGATGGCGGACGAATCTCCTCTGCCGATGATGGTTGGATGCGGTGGTTAAACATTTTGCTCCAATGTGATCTCGAAAAAAATGTTAAACAAAACAAAGCAGCAGCACAACCACCAACCGACAATTCGTTGCACAATTCATGCAGCCATCGTTAAATATATTTTTGGTGGCATGGATCGATTGGCCGGCCATCCATCAGCATGCTGGGCCAGCAAATTGCGTCAATAAACGCGGACATCAACACGGATATCATCATGTGACGGCAGTTAGTTAGCATTCATACTGTATGCATTTGCAGCATTCCCAGTACTTGGAATCGTTTGCATATCGTACAATTTCAGTTCACTATCGCACATCAGATTGTAGGTGATCATTTGTTGGTTCGATACGGAGCGACTCAACCGATCATCAATCGTCTTTGACTGTTATTAATTTATTTGCTTTGAGCGTGTTAAGAGGTTTTTTTTTCTTTTTTGCTTATGGAATTTCAAATCGACAAAGATCAATGTATAAGGCCATAAAGTTATCAATTGGAATTTATTCGTATTTGCCTGTAGACACCTTGAATGAGTCCGCCTCATCTTGTGCCTTCAGAGTAAGCAATTGAAGCGCATACAATTTTAAGAATTCTGATATTTAATATGTCAGCATTTTCCCATGTGAGAAGTTAACTAATGTTGGTAAAATAGTAGTAGGATTTTGCTTCAACTCTCAGGGGTGAAGCCTTAGCATTACTGCCTGTGCCAAATGAGATATAAATGTTATTTATGCAAAGAGATTTATTGTGTTTGTTATTGATGTCGAAATATATGTAAGTAGAACATAAATCCGAACATGTCAGGCGAAACTTTAAAATGTAAGAATTAAATAGCATTTTTTCATGTCTACAGACAGTCACGAAGAAAACGTCACCTTGTAGTGTTATGAATGTGTTGTAAACTCTATTTAGCGGCCACTGTCAGGTTTTAGAAAGTGCTAGACGAATAACTTAATTCACTTCTTTGAACACAAATTGAACAAAAAGACATATTGTAATAAGTGTGGCCAGAAAAATTCTCCTTTTAGGTCCTAATAACAGCTGGAATAACTATGCAATAAGAAAAGCAGAAAGTCTTTCTCCAACAATAGCATTTTCAAAGCTCCCATGAGTGCTATATAAGCATATGCTCCACTTTTTCGTAAGCTTTTCCTAACAACATGAAATTACAATAAAGTTGTATTGCAATTTGTTTACTGAACTGAAACTGTGAACCACTGAAATTTACCTTATAATTGATGCTATACTGAATCGAGCCTATTCAAAAGACTTGTAAATATGCCTAAATTATATAGGTCTTATTCATACCAATTTAAAATAGCTTTATTATAGACTTAACAAAATTGTATTCATAAACCAAAAATGCTTTCGTTAAACATTCCCATAAAGCTCTTTACGCAAACATTTACAAAAAAATGTTTGCAGATTTTTCCTATTTTTCACTTTTCAGAAGCTCTTCCTAACAACATAAAGTTATATGATAATATTTTAAAGTTGTTTTGGAAATTATTTATCACTAAAATTTACTTAATAAATTGTATCCCAAAATTGTATTCATAAACCAAAAATGCTTTCATTAAATATTCTATAAGATTGACGATTTTATTAACATTTTTCCTTCCTATAAAGCTACTTCACCCAAAACATTTACAAAAAATGTTTGCAGATTTTTCCTATTTTCCACTTTTCAGAAGCTCTTCCCAACAACATAAAATTACATAATATTTTAAAGTTGTTTCGAAAATTATTTACCACTGAAATTTACTTTACAATTTATGCTATACTGAACCGAACCTATTCAAAAAACTGATAAATATACCTTAAATATAAAGGTCTTATTTATAATAATTTAAAGTAGCTTTATTATAGACTTAATAAAGTTGTAGCCAATAATTGTATTCATAAACCAAAAATGTTTTCATTAAACGTTCTATAAGATTGTCGACTTGATTGAACATTTTGCCTTCCTATAAAGCTACTTTACCGAAACATTTACAAAAAATGTTCCCTTTTTTTTTATTTTATTTTTTAATTATTTTTTTTATTTTTATTTTTTTTATAAGGGAGAACTCAAAACTAGCCGACCGGTCGTATAGATGGCGTCAGTAGTTTGATAAAACATTATTTTCCTTAAAAGTGGCAACCTTACAAAACATATGTTTCAAGTTTCAAAAACGAATTTTTAACGAATTAAAGTTTGAATTGCTTCATCGGGAGCACCCTATTCTCCAGAATAAGCTCCCTCGGGCTATTTTCTATTTCCAAACTTGAAAAAATGGCTCGGTGGTAAAAGATTTGCCAACAATGAAGAGGTGGAGTTCACGGTTAATAGATATTTTAAGGAGTTTGACAATTCTTAGTGTAGTGACTGGATAACCCCTCTGTTTCTAATACGCTCCCGCGCACACTTTTGTACCAATGTGAGAGGACGTTGGGTGAAGGCATATACGAGTAGAAGTCCGTTCACGACTTTACGAATGATTTCTGGGATTTAACAAAGGGATTAGACTATAGTACAACAAATAAAGGTTTATCCATTTAGTGGTTTCTGGTCTGGCAAGGCTGTCAGCTGTTAAATACCTGTCATCTTAAGTGTTATTTATTTAATGAAAGGGTTGCATGGATCGTTTATCAACCGAAGAATGCGCAAAAATAGTTAAAATTTATTACAAAAGTGGTGATTCAAACGTGATTAAACACGGCCCGATTTTGGCTTTATTACATGAGGAGTAATTTTGGTAATTTCACGTTTTGACGACCCACCAAGTCTATGCGATTTGACTCCGTTAGGCTTTTTTGTGTGAGGTTATACCAAAGGCCGTGTTTACGCGGATAATCCACAAAGGTTGGAGCATTTGGAAACCAACATTTGTCGAATTATCACCGAGATTTCACCCGAAATGTGCGAAAAAGTGGTCAAAAACTAAGGATTCAAAAGGATTCACTGCTGCAACCAATCCAGAGGCGGTCATTTGAATGAAATTGTACATGTATTTCGTACATAGTGGGAAAAAGATCTAAGCATTATAATGAAGGAAAAGTTTCATCGAAATTAAAAAAATGGCACTGCAAATGAATTAAATAATCAATTTTCAAGCCATTGTAGGTCAAACTGAAATAGTCTAGAGAAATTTTTAAACTTTTAATTTTTTTAAATAAGTTTTTCAATTTTTAAGTTCGAAAATAGTGTTTTTTATTCGAAGGGTAACTTAAGCATTGCATTTTTGTGTAGAAAAATTAATATTTCATCAATGGCTGTATGTGATTTATAATCGAACTTTGATATTAAACAAGGAAAAATGTATAAAAAATAGTAAAACAAATCCAGCCTTCACACCGAAAAGTGGTACTGAAATTTAATTACTACGAAAAATTTGATTAAATTATCGGTAGGAAACGCTCAGAAGCGGTCATTAAAATTACATTGTAGTTCCTACATAATGTCAAGGTTCAAACATTATAATGAAATAAAAGCTTCATCGAACTCATTTTTTATTTTTTTTTTTTAATTTTACCGTTGATACCAAAGATGGATACCCATTTTATTACATCCAAAAATTTTGGTTAATCAACTTTGGTATTTATATTTTAAACAGGGACCCTGAAAGAAACAAAATCATACCTGAGAAGAGTTTTCGTTTGTTTCAGTCTTTGGAACCCAATTCAGAAAAATATTCAAAATTTTTAACTGATTCAAGCAATCGACCGAAAATTGTTTTGCATTTTGTTTCTGTTTCACATATCTGAAAAGGAATTACAATTTTGATTTTGAATCTTACATCCAAAACGAAATTAGAAACAATTTTGATTCCCATTCCGGTTTATAAAACTTTTCTTTGTTTCATATTTAAATTTCAATTCAATTTCAAAAATCAGATAATATTTCTGAGTAGCTGTGAAAATTTCTGACAGTCTGGTATTGTAAATTCAAGAAAAAAAAAAAAATAATTTGAACCATTCCCTACTTTGCGCAGTTTGGCGCCAGTCCTTTTCCTCTGTTTCGAACCGAAACTATATTCGGTTCCAGTTCTGATTCAGTTTAAGAAACAAACTGGATAAAAACATTAAAGTATATTTTCATTTCAAGTTCTAGGATAGAAATATGTGTTTCTGCTTCTGTTTTGATAGAAAAAAGTCAATTAAGGCTCTTAATTTCGTTGCAGGTGAGAAACAAATCAATGTACAATAAAGTGGATTCAAATATGAATCAGAAATAAATTTTTAATGTACTTAGAATAAGTTTACAATATCAAAACCAAAAAAATTGAATTTTCGTGAAGGTTCAAAAGTCCTTTGGAAATATTTTCTTTTTTGCCCTCTTGTTGTGCTGGCAAATGATCTTCGCTAAGGAAAATATTTAGTTCTGTTTTTTTTCGATGTACCTAAAGGAAATAGGATATTTAATAGGTACAACATTTCAAAGGTGCCACAGGCCGCAAATTTTCACTACTAGCCTTTGGTTCTTTGTTCCCCTTTAAGCGCAAACTCTTTCCGACTACAGGTTGTAATCGCCACAAATGTATGAATTGGCTTTCTTCGGTTCGTCTCTATTTAGCTCTTATAGAGTAATTTCAAATGGAAACGAGTACGTTGGACAGTTTTTATGCATAAGAACAAAATCCTTTGCATTCCATTAATGAAATATGGGATAGCTTCTCACATTTAATGAGATTTTACACATTCTATTTTCAGATTCACTCAGGCATGTCGATTACTCGACTACTGGAAGTGTTCGTTAGACAAATCAAGATAACAGCCGCTTAAATAATGACAGGTGGCGACTGTATAAAGGATTGAACCCGCAAACATGAGAGCAATAGTCGCGTGCACTAACCATCGCGACGCGGTCGGTCTTCAAAGGGAAACAGCTTCAGATCCAATTGCTGTTTCCTGTGGCTACAGATTTGTACATCATCATCAAACATACATTTGGCTGAAGGTACCGAATTATACTTTTATCGATTTCTAAAGAAAATTTAACTTAAGCATTGCAATTTTTGTGTAGAAAAATTAATATTTTAATTGGCTTCATGGGAATTATAATCAAACTTTGAAAAATTTATAAAAAAAAAAATAGTAAAACAAATCCAGCCTCTTCACACCGTAAAAGTGGTACTGAAAAATAATTACTACGGAAAATCTGATTAATCCATTTCCATTTATCGATTTCTAAAGTAAAATAAAATAAAACAAATATAAAGCTATGATTAAAATGAAATTTTTATTTCATTATAATGCTTAGACCTTGCCATTATGTACGAAATACGATACAATTTAAATGATAGCCTCTGGATTGATTGCAGCATTGGATCCTTTTGAGATAGTTTTCTACCACTTTTTCGCACATTTCGAGCGATATCGTACCAATTACTTGACGAATGTTGGTTTTCAAATGTTCCAACTTTTGGGGTTAATCCGCGTAAACATGGTTTTTGACGTAGGCCCACATAAAAATTCTAATTCCGTCAAATAACATGATCTTGGTAGCCAATTGACGTCACCAAAACGTAAACACACGCGTTTTCTGAAAACTTCCCACGCAATAAAGCCAAATTCGGGCGTGTTGTGTGGCACGCGGCATCGTCGTGTTGAAACCACATATCGTTCAGTTCATAATCTTCAATTGCAGGACAAAAGAGGTGGGTTATCATACAACCATAGCGCTGTGAATTGAATTTCGGTTTATCCGCCACACTTTCACTAACAGTAGCGATATTTTCGGCAGTGCGTACATTGCTATGATGCACAGGCCTAACCACATCTAAAGGGTGTCGCAACAAGAACGCAAGATTTAAATTTGGCGCCATTCGAAGTGTCATTGTTTGACATTTGAACAAATGTTTTTGTTTGCTAGTAGAAGGTACGAGGTTAGTAAAAATGGAGCGCTGCACGAATGAACAACGCATTCTCATTGTGAAATTGTTTCACCAAAATGGTGAAAGTTTTGCGGCTACAGTGCGCAAATTGCGATCAATTTGGGGTCACAATAATGCTCTAAAACAGTCAACTGTAAAGAGATTAATGGATAAATTTGCCAAAACTGTGTCTGTTAGTGATGTAAAAACAACAACGCGCCTTCGACCAGGTCGATCGATCGAAAATGTCGCAGCTGTACGTACGTGATGATGTCGCTCAAACTCCATCCACCTCAATTCGACACCAAGCTCAGCAAATTGGTGTCTCCAAATCCACAATGCAGCAAATTTTGGCGAAAGATTTGCATCTTCATGCATAAAAAGTTCAATTGACTCAGGAACTGAAGCCAGCTGACGACCATGGACAGCGAAGGGAGTTCGTTAATTGGGTATTGGAGAGACAACATGAAAATGCTGATTTTGACGATAAAATCATCTTCAGTGACGAGGCCCATTTCCATCTTGATGGCTTCGTCAATAGACAGAATTGTCGCATTTGGGGTGAGGAAAATCCTCGAGTGATTCACGAGCAAATGCATCCTCAACGTGTCACTGTGTGGTGCAGATTTTGTGACTGGAGGAATCATTGGACCTTTTTTTATGAAAATGAGGCATGTCAAGCGCAAACAGTCAATGGTGTTCGCTATCGTGAAATGATAGCCAATTTTTTCGTGCTTAGAATTGAAGAAATGAATGTGGAGGACATGTGATTTCAACAAGACGGCGCCACATGTCTTACAGCCAGAGAAAAAATGCAACTGTTGCATCGTTCATTTAAATCTTGCATTCTTGTTGGGACACGCTTCCAGTCTCTTCAAATTTCTTTACAATCTTGCCAATTCCTTGAACAGTAGGTCGATTATGACAACCATAATCACCTCGCAATGCACGAAAGGTGTCCACGTTTGAATCACCACTTTTTAGTAAGTTTTAGCTATTTTTACGCGTTCTTCGGTTGTTAAACGATTCATATTAGCAAATAGCAAACCTTTTACTAAATAACACTTCACATGGCTGATATTTAACAGCTGACAGCCTTGCCAGACCGGCGATTTTGAAACCATGAATTATCCAACAAATTAGTGAATGGCGAAAACTGCAGTTAATTGGTGGTCAACCTAATTGATTCATAAATTAATTCACGTTTGAGAAATACATATGTATGTATTTAAATTCCATAAACAATTTTTCTTTTCGATGTGACAAATGGAAATTCTTATCCAACATTTTCAAATTATGAGTCGCTTGATGAACCGTTAATAAACACAATCAAGCAACAAATTATTTACACAAATGTTAATTTAATAAGGCGCTAACGACAACAACAACAGCAACAACAACAACCACAATGCTCAGATATCGATGTCTGTATTAAAAAAAAAAAAAAAATAGCGAGAAACACAAAAAAAACAAAAAAAAAAAAAACAAGTAGCAATTACAGAATAAAAACAAAGGAAAATAATCACAAAATATCGAAAATAGTAGACTCACCACCGCGGATATCCGCGGACGTGAGCAAAATTTATATACAATTTTCATGATTATGTTGCTGTGGCAAAAGCTTTTAAGGGTTTTCATTCATTTCAAATAAAGAATACTGCTCGTATCTTTCCAGGTAAAGACCACTGACGCACGCATAACTACTTAATGTATTCCAGCCAGGCGATGAGCCTCAGCCCCAAAAACGGTGGTCAAGAAATGAGGCAAAAGAAACAAAACCGGCGATTGTCTTCCAATAAAACAAAAACCAGAAAGGCAAAAAAAAACAAAACAAAACAAAAACGATTAACACGATACACAAATATGAAATAAATTTACGTCATTATTCGATTGAAAAAATAATATTTAATTACAACCTGGAGTCCACAGGTTTGTCTACGCTCGCCCCAAATGCAGCCAGGCAATGGTGTCCCTACACTTTTCACACAACCGAACCTAATGAACGAATGTGACTGTATTGGTTACCTGATTATTCGCTCTTAAATATGTGAACACCATTTCAAACGTCATCGTCAAGGTTTCTTTGGCTTTGACGCCGTTTATTTTTATAGTCGGTGGAAAAAATGGCGGATCTGGCTGGTTTGTCTCATCTGTAATGCAAAATGTCTAATGAAATTATGGATTTTGAATGCTATTGACATTTCTATTAAACGTATTATTATCATTATCAACATCATCATTATCATCATCATCACCATCATCAATTTAATCGTCGTCGCCATCGCTTGACTCAATAACGACGACTGGATCGATTGAGTTGTTTCATAGGGAGTTATGAATGACGGTAATTGCATTTGCTTTTTCAATGGTTACAGCGTGAAATACCGCAACCCCTTCCCCACCCCCACCTCCATATTATTGGCATGAAAAAGGGCGCTTGTTGGGTTTCTGACAAACGCTTTCATTATGTAAGTGTAATTTAGAATACGAGTGTCAGAGCGTGTAATATATCATTTCATTAATGATTTTTGGCAGCTGTCATCGACAATATTTCATTTCAATTACAAAAAGAAAAGCTTCGATTCACTTTGTACACTATGAAAATCAGGTAATAGAAACCATCCATAATAGAAAACTGGTTAACTGATGTTTACCGTCAGGTGAAAACCAACTTTTATTTATCGAAATCGTAACAGAAAAAAGGTTAACCAGTACTTACGTTAATTCACAACCGACTGAATGAAAACTAGTGCAGAAATATCAATCAGGTGAACTGACTTACAAAGTTTTTTTTGGCCCCCATAAAAGAAACAAAATTTCAATGTTCTGAAGTCCTTTGCGATTTGGGAGATTTCGAAAGACCGTCGATTTTTGCTAAATCGGCCTAAGAGGCGTTGTTTCAATGCAATCAATTTTCACTCACAGTACTAAATGCCTGCTGATGAAAGCTTAATTAAATATACTAAATATAGTGGAATTGAATGAAAGGTACGAATATAGTAGTACAAAAAAGTCAAGTTTGGTAATTTGTATGAGAAATACCAGAGAGGGTGTGGTCATTGCACCGTTTCCCCCCATACTTTATCCAACATTAAACGCATTATACAGGGTGTCCGCCGGGAAGGTATGTTACTTTGTTTTGCCACCATTTTGGTAAACATTAGTCTTGACAGTTCATATTTGGCAGTCGTGAAGTAGAGACGTGGCAAATTTGTTATGGAAAAATATTCGATAAACCAACGTATATTAATCGTTAAAACATTTTATCAAAATCAATCATCGATTACTGCTGTGACAAGGAGAAAGTTACGTGAAATTTTTGGGAGAAAAAACGTGCCAACAAGACGCACTATTTATCCTGTAGAGAATGATTTCAAAGAAAGAGGGTCTGTAGCTGATATGGCCAAGCATGGACCGCAACGTACTGCAAGATCGGCTGAAAACATTACTGCTGCTCAAGAAAGTGTTCAAAACAATCCATCAACCTCGACACCGTGCTCAGCAAGCTTGGGCTTTAAAGAACAACTTTGGTCATAATTTTGCACAAGGATTTGCATTTGTTTCCATTTAAGATTCAGTTGACACAAGAGCTTCTTCCACAAGACCATTTACGCTGCTGTACATATGCCTGCCAATAGGATGTTACAGCTCATCCATGACAACCCGGATTTTCATGAAAAAATCATAATGAGTGACGAGGCACATTTTCATTACAATGAATATGTGAATAAACAGAATAGTCGGTTCTGAGCAATGGAAAAGCCCCAAATTATTCATTAGTTACCTTTGCCTCCGTTAAAAGTGACAGTCTGGTGGGCAATTTGGTCAGGAGGAATCATTGGACCTTAATTCTTTGAAACTAAAAACGGCGTTAACTGTCAATGGGGAGCGAAATCATAATATGATTGAAAACTTTTTAACTCCACAACTGCATGCTTTGGTCATGATTAACATGTGGTCTCAACAAGACGCTGCCACATCGCATACAGCCAGGATTACAATGGAATTACTGCGAGACCCCTTTCCACAACAAGTTATTTCAAGAAATGGTGATGTTGATTGGCCTCCACGATCGCCTGATTTGGCTGATCTGGACTTATTTTTGTGGGAATATCTGAAAAGCAAGGTTTATACAAACAAACCAGAAACGCTTGAGCAACTCAAACAAAATATTCGGGATGAAATTAACGAAATACGGCGTGAAATGTGTGATAATGTAATGAAAAATGTGCTTAAAAAGAGCTCGCATTTGTGAGGTTATCAGAGGCGAACTTTTATCTGATATTGTATTCCATACATAATTGCCGACATTAAATGAAACATTTATCAATATAAGCTCCATTCTCTTTCATTTAATCAAAAATTATAAACAAACAAAGTAGTATACCTTCCCGACGGACATCCTGTACGTGGAATTTGTTTATTTTTCTTCGTTAATTTCGGATCCAGTTAACGTAAAGGGGTTTCTTAAAGCACTGAAATGTGTTTTATTTTCAAATTCAAATTTTTTGGCTATTTCAATATTTAAATAATTGTGGCAAATAAAAAAAAAACAAATTCCTTTGCACTTCAAGAAGGGTTTATGAAAGAGCTACATATAATAATTTGAATATTTATGTATGAGTAAGTATGTACTCTAATATATGTATAATGAAATAATAAAAAATTATCAGAATTAGCAGTAGGGCAGCAGTTCGCGTAATCAAAAATTCGATCAATTTGGTAGAAGTTCTAGAAAAATTTATGTACGCGGAATTTGTTTATTTTTCTTTAATTTCGAATCCAGTTGACGTAAAATATCTTTTATTTCCAAATTTAAATTTTTTGGCCGTCCAACATTTAAATAATTGCTGCAAAAAAAAAAAATCCTTTGCATTCCATGAATGGTTTATGGAAAAGCTATAAATAACTAATTGAATATTTATGTATGAATAAGTAGGTACTCTTAAGTCCTTCATAGTAATTAAATATAATACGATTTGTTGTTTCAGTTCACGCAACGTGGCTTGAATATCAATTCCATTATAAATTACAGCCACAAGCAATTCTATGTAGGTTTATTATATGGTATCGGAAATACAATATCATAAACTCATTATGTACTCAATTCTTAGCTTTAAACATTGTAATTAACGATTTTATAGAAACCGTTAAACGTTAAGCACAATGAACTCGTTCTCTGGTTTCGTATTTATTATTTTTTTTTTAGAAATTTTCCAACTATAAGTAGATTTTTATGTTAATCTCACCTACATAGAAAGACACAATGACGGAGCTGGCAGTCAAACCGCATTGGAAACAATTGATTGTATTAAATTGCCTGATTAACAACTTTATGGAGTTCTTAAATACCGAAAATCAAATGCTCTGCCACCGGAAGAGGCAATTCAAAACGCACTTGACTCATTGGCAGTGCGTGCACGCACTCACTCCCTAACACGCTCAGAAAACAACAGAACGCTGCCACAACCCAACTTCAGAATTTTTCGGTGTAAACGCAATTGCGGGAAAATAAAGTGAGTCGACGACGTTGTGCCCCAATGTTAAGCACAAAGAACCCTATGGAATGACTCCAAAAGATATGACACACATGTGCATTTGATAGTCATATCGACGACATTGGTGTTGTCGGTTGCGTTGGTGTTGGTTGTTGGTAGCGATTGTGTTGGGGATCTTGCTGTTGAGCAGCGGAGGGTGCAGAGTGGTGAGGGAGAGAGAGAAGTAGGAGACCAATATGAGATATGTGGCCATTTACAGATAGTCATGTGCGATCCTCTTATGGGATGCACGCACAAAATTATTAATGCTACAATATTCCATAGCGAATGGTTCGTTCATTCGCTGCTCAGTCGATGGCTGGCATCGTAAATATGCCACAGCCATAAATTTTATTTAACTTAAATTAATAAATGGGCACAGAAACATCACCAACAACCGCGGCAAACAGCAACAAATAAAATCAAACACTGTTACAAACATTGGAACAATAAGCAACTTAACAACAACACAGCAACGGATTGGAACCGACTGACTGACTGACTAAATAAAATATGGACATCTGAGTTTATTCAAAATTATTAAGTGGTGAAGCCAAATTGCAAGTATAGGATCCCTGAGGGACAGTGGTTAGATGTGAGTGTAAAAACCACAAAAAGCAGAAGAAAAAATGTAAGGCCGGGGACTGCCTAAAATTTCTTTGAATAATACCAAGAATAGAAAAGTTAGTCATCATCACAGATAAGGCTTAACATCATTTCACGTCAATAAATCGTAATAGTCGCAGCAACAAACTCATTCCTGGGAAGAGAACTCTCATATGATAAAAATTTAGAAGTACACATAAGGAAGTAGACACAAATTTTAAATAAACTTAAACTTATGTTATGAATATCCGGGTTATCAATTTTTCTTTTTCAAAAGTACAGCTAAATAAAACCCACTTAAAGCTACGATTTCGGTGAAACTTTTATTTCATTAAAAGGTTTGGGCCTTGCCTGTATGTCCGAAATACAATGTCATTTAAATGACCGTCTCTGGGTTGGTTGCAGCAGCGGGTCCTTTTGAGGTAATTTTCGACCACTTTTTCGCACATTTTGGAAAGTATCTCCGCGATAACTTGACGAATGTTGGTTTTTAAATGCTCCAACATTTGGGGATTATTCGCGCAAACACAGTCTTGACGTAGACCCACAAAAAAAATTTGACGTCGCAATAAAGCGTGTGTTGTGTGGTTCGTGGCGCCGTCTTTTTGAAACCACATAACGTCCAGTTCATAACTTTCAATTGCAGGCCAAAAAAAAAAATCGATCATTATATAGCTATACCGCTCTGAACTAAAATTCGGATTATCCGCCACAATTTCACTAACAGAAGCAATATTATTCGCCGTGCGTACATGCACAGGCCTGACCACATATGTAACGCTTCCAGTCTCTTCAAATTTCTTTGTAATACTGCCAACCCCTTGCACAGTACATCGATCACCCCGTGCTGCACGAAAAGTAACCATAACCACGACGACCATAATCAGCCTGAAATGCACAAAAAGTGTTCACGTTTGAATCACCACTTTCGTAGTAAGTTTTAACTATTTTTATGCGTTCTTCGGTTGTTAAACGATTCACATACTCGTAAATGGCAAAGCTTTCACTAAATAAATAACACTTCAGATGACAGATATTTAACCAGCTGACAACGTTGCCAAACCGGCGGTTTTGAAACCACTAAATAAATAACCCTGTATTTTCTTTATTATTATAAAGTATATATGTAGTAAAACGAAAATCCATTAATTTGCCAATATGTGGCTCTACTTATCTGCGCCACGCATTGTATAATTGCAAACTGGTTATGAAAGATGGCAGGTTTCGTATTCAAAAAACTGCTCAGACAATTTTGTGGTTGCTTGATTCAGTACCCTTTGAGCGCGCGTCAAACATGGACAGCAGTAGAGGACATACGAGGTGTGTTCAAAAAATTTTCAAATTTCGCGGGCTACGCACATTCATTATTATTTTTTATTATATTATATTATTATTATTATTTTTTTTTTATGTTGGTATACTCGTCTCGAAGATATGTTGACGGTTTTATCCATATAGCATGTTTAGTTTGTTTGTGAGAGGTATAAATAAGACAAGTGTTTTGTGTGCTCGGTGATTTTCTGCTATCGCAAAAATGGATCAAAGAAGTTGCATCAAATTTTGTGTGAAAAAATGGAATTAAGTGCTCAAAAACACTTGAAATGTTGATAGTGGCATACGGTGAGAATACTCTGAGTCAAAAGAATGTTTACCAACGGTAAAAGCTTTTCACAGAAGGTCGAGAAGATGTGAATGACGACGCTCGCTCTGGACGCCCCAGCACATCAACAACCCATGAAAATGTTGAGAAAGTGAAGAAAATTGTTATGGAGAATCGTCGAATCAAAATTAGAGAAGTTGCTGAGGATGTCGTTATATTGGTTGGCTCATGCCATGCACTTTTTTCGGAAATTTTGGGCATGAAGCGTGTAGTAGCGAAGTTCGTTCCAAAATTGCTGAATTTTGACCAAAAACAACGTCGCATGAGCATCGCTCAGGAAGTGTTGAATGACGTCAATGATCATCCAGATTTGCTTAAAAGGGTCATAACTGGTGACGAATCATGGGTATATGGTTATGACATCGAAACCAAAGCCCAATCGTCCCAGTGCAAGAGTCTAGGAGAGCCAAAACCAAAAAAAAGCACTCCAACTTCGGTCAAATGTCAAGATTTTGCTCACTGTTTTCTTCGATTACCATGGCGTAATGCTTCAGGAGTTCTTTTGACAAGGTCGGTACGTTAAATGAGGAGTATTACCATGAAGTTATGCGCCGTTTGCGTGAAGCAACACGAAAAAAAAACTCCGGAATTGTGGGAAAAAATTCATGGCTTTTGCATCATGATAATGGACCTGCTCACTCATCTTTGCTTGTGAGAGATAACTTGGCCAAAAATAACACCGTTACCAAGTCTCAGCCACCGTATTCGCTAGATTTGGCCCCCTACAACTTCTTCCTATTCCCAAGATTGAAGAGACCCATGAAAGGACGGCGTTTTGCGACGACTAAACAGATAAACCCCATATCGCAGAGCCCAGGGGCATACCAAAACGTGCATACCAGAACTACTTCGAGGATTGGAAAAAACACTGGCACAAGTGTATTATATCTGAAGGGGACTACTTTGAAGAAGATAAAATAGAAATTGATGAATGAATAAATATTTTTTGAGAAAAATAAAAATGCACCTTATTTTTTGAACACGCCTCGTATTCTACGAAACTTTTCTATACGAAGAGTGTATTTCATGAGACTTCTCCATGCGAAAAGCTTATTTCAGGAAACATTTTTACATGAAAATATTTTCCTCTGAAAACTGACTTCCTTGACATTATTCAATAAGAAAAGTGTCTTCCGTGATGATTTTCTAAAGTGTCGTACTAAATTACTTTTCGTGACATATTTCTATATGAAAATTATAACTCATGAAATTTTTCTGTATGAAAAATGTATTTTCCATGGCAATATGGAATGAGAAAGAAACGTTCCACATATTCTACACAAAAAGTGTATTCCGTGACATTGTTTTGTCGAAAAAAGGTATTGCTTGACACTTTCCCTTTCCACGGAAACTGCTTTGCATAATTTATGTTTTTTTGTTAGGAAAACAAAAAAAAAGAAAAAACTGATATTGTTCGGTATGTGTGTGCTAGGTTAGTGTACAGACAGACCCACTTAGACTGTATAGTCCGTTGTGATATCACGGAAATTAGATATACATATATAGATGTTCCTAGTTTCCCCAGTCGAACCATCCTGAGCGCTTTAGGAGCCTCCTAAGTCGGACAATAACTATATCGTCCAGATCTCCTAGGTCCCTAACGAAATCAGAGCTCAGTGTTGATCCCTGCCTGTTCGCCATGGCGGGACAATTGCAGAGAAGGTGCTGTATAGACTCCTCCTCCTGTTCATCCCTACAGCTCCTGAAGAAGCCACTAGTCGCAACCTTCAGTCTCACTGCATGTCTTCCAATCAGACAGCGTCCCGTCATGACGGATACAAGTAATGAGACGTCGGGTCTTGATAGCGACAGCAGTGTGTGTGAACGCTTCAGATCTAGAGACGAATAGGATTGATTACAGCCCCGGACCAACACCCACCTACCATTTATTGCTAAATATGCTCTATCTCACAGTAGGAGCTTGCAAGTGGCTAAAGGCATGCCACGGACTCCAACTCTGCTGGAGTCTGTAAGATTGTCACTATTCTTGACAGCTCGTCTGCTCTGCAGTTCCCTGGTATGTCCCTGTGGCCCAGCACCCATATAAGGTGAGTTTTGAAATGCTGAGCCATCCTGTTAAGAGATCTGCGGCATTTCAGGGCTGATGTTGAGTCCAGGAAGACAGAATCCAGAAATTTAATGGCAGCTTGACTGCCACTAAATAGGTTAATCCCCACCGTGGTGAGGCCGTTACGCCTCAGCCATTCTGCCACTTCCTTAATGGCAAAAATTTCGGTCTGATAAACACTACAGTGATCAGGTAGACTTCTTGCTATACATAGCCCTAGGTCTTTAGAGTAGACCCCTAAACCTACCTGATTATTTCATTTTGAGCCGTCAGTGTAGAGGTCCACATATAGTCTTATACCATTAGTTTTACATTTCCATGTATTCGTATCTCTATCTATCTCTACTTCTTGTCGAACAGTGCTTTTTGCAGTTGATTTTTTAATCGTAGGTTTTTTAAAACACTCAAATTTGCACCATATATTAAAATCTTTTATTGAAATCGATAAATTGGTCTTTGCCATTTAATTTTTAAAGATAATTTCACATAAATGTTGTCCGTGGTTCCGTCTCAAAATATCCATTCGGTAGGTCCAATTTTTCGTCTCTTTTTCGAGCATTTCGGCCTGTATTCCACGAATAAGGCAAGAGGCCCTAAATTGTAAGATTTTGGGAGCCAACTCACAGGGCTAAATCAAGAGATAAGCTGCTCATAAAATTTATCCCCCAACATATTCATTGTTTCACGAAGAGTGTGGCAAGTCATTCGTCATTCCATGATGAAATGGCAGAGTATACTGTACACTTTGACAGGTGACGTTTGGACGTCATTACCAACCAGTGCTGCCAACCCGGAAAACTTAAATCTTACAATATCACCCTATATATGCTTTTAACAAATCACCCAAGAGAATCCCAACACAGCCGCTTAAAATTCTTAATACTACCATAAGTCTACAAGATTCTGTGAAGTACTTAGGCATACATTTTGATAAAATAATTGAACTTTACTAAACATATTAATTACATATGTGCAAGGGCGATTGTGTGTGGAAGAATAATGCTCTTCCACATTGCTAAATATGCTCTTCCATCGTTAAATAACAAATCGAAATTAAACTGTAAAAATAATACGCTTATTTACAATATGTGCGTAAGGCTGATAATGACGTATAGGCGTCAAATTTGATATCCAAGTACTGCAAAGATAAACCTCAAAAAATTACAAATTATTGAAAATAAAAACCTGAAGATAATACATAATCTACATCGGAGACATTATACTAATAGTTTACATGATAACGACAGTCACAAAATGCTCATCATCGTATTCCAAGAATTACAACACAAGGATTTGAAGATAATTGCAGAACTTCACACTTTGCAGAAATAAGAAATTTATACAATTAATTATATTTTTCAACTTCTTTTCGGAAGTTCTATAAAGAAAAGGTGTCCCAACAAAGTGTTATTGTCTGACATTTGAACAATTATTATTGTTTGCTAGTAGAAGGTACGAGGTTAGTAAAAATGGAGCGCAACACGAATGAACGACGCATTCTCATTGTGAAATTGTTTTACCAAAATGGTGAAAGTTTTGCGACTACAGTTCGTAAATTGCGATCAATTTGGGGTCACAATAATGCTCCAAAAGAGTCAACTGTAAAGAGATTAAAGGATAAATTTGCCAAAACTGGGTCTGTTAGTGATGTAAAGACAACAACGCGCCTTCGACCAGGTCGATCGACCGAAAATGTCGCAGCTGTAAGTGATGATGTCGCTCCAAATCCACTATGCAGCGAATTTCGACGAAAGATTTGCATCTTCATGCAAACAAAGTTCAATTGACTCAGGAACTGAAGCCAGCTGATCATGGACAGTGAAGGGAGTTTGTTAATTCGGTATTGGAGAGACAACTTGAAAATGCTGATTTTGCCGATAAAATCATCTTCAGCGACGAGGCCCATTTCCATCTTGATGGCTTCATCAATGCGGCAGAATTGTCGCATTTGGGGTGAGGAAAATCCTCGAGTGATTCACGAGAACCAAATGCATCTTCAACGTGTCAATGTGTGGTGTGGATTTTGGACTGGGGGAATCATTGGACCTTTTTTTTTATGAAAATGAGGCATGTCAAGCGCAAACAGTCAATGGTGTTCGGTATCGTAAAATGATAACCAGTTTTTTCGTGCCTAGAATTGAAGAAATGAATGTGGAGGTCATGTGGTTTCAACAAGATGGCGCCACATGTCATACAGCCAGAGAAACAATTCAATTGCTGCATCAGTCATTTCCCAGTCGTGTTGTTTCGCGTGTTGGAGGCCAGAATTGGCCGCCTAGATCGTGCGATTTAACATTAACATTAAACTCCTTTCTTTGGGGTTTTTTGAAGTCGATGGTTTACGCGAATAAGCCGACGACGACTCAAGTCTTAAAAGAGGAAATTGGACGCTGCATTAATGAAATACCGCAGCATTTATGCAAAACGGTCATGGAAAATTTCAATAAAAGATCACGTGTGTGTCAGCAAAGCCACGGCAGCCATCTGCCCAATGTGTTGTTCTATACATAACCTCATTCTGTCTACTTAACGATATAATAGTTTCACGATTTTTTTAAATATCTGTGTTTTATTTAAAATTTAAATCTTGCGTTCTTGTTGGGACACACTTTATATTCCATTAAAATGTCTCTAAATATTAAAACGTTTTTTTTTGCTATCTTTTTGCCTTAAAATGTCGTAAACTATCTAAATGAAGCTTTCCCATATACTTTAGTTGAAATTTGCTGCAATATAGTACGTAAAATCTCAAACTTTTGTATATAAATATTTTTACCTACTGTGATGATAGTAAATAAATAATAAAAAAAAATTCTTTTCACAATATATGTATATTACAACTACAACTTCCTTACCACTGTGCAAAGAACTAGAACTAGCTCCCCTCCCATCCAAAACATAGTGGCGAAAAGAAACCGACCTAAAGCAAAGAAATTAAGAGCCAGCCAAACAAATCGAATATTCAAATATTGATAAGAATTTAAAAATAAATCAATTCAATTAAAATCAATTAAAGTGAACAGTTAAGGTAACCAAAATCAAATGATAAATATGATTTGGACTGGCAGACAAATAGACGTATTTCATAAATTCATTAGATATTCATATACAGTGTGCAGCACTAGCGAAGAAACTATTAAAAGCCATTCTGCAGTTGTGCTTTTTCTTCATCAGGAATATAAGTGAAACGTGAAATGTGAAAGGAGGCAAAGGGAGAGTTTTAAAGCAGTACGTTTAAGTAATAAGACTGTATGTGGTTTTGCATGGAAGAGGGGAGAGCTGGGAAATCGAACACAAAATGCAATTTAAAGTATTACAAACAAAAAACATGTAATGATAATAAATTTTATACATGGAATCTTTGAAATTCAACTAAACAGGAAAATTTAACAAACAAAACATCCTAACAATCTCATGAAAATGATGTTGCTCAGAAAATCTTCAAGTTTGTAAAATCAAGTTTAAAAAAAAAATTCAAAATTCAAGGTAGAGAATTCTCCAATTTCACTAAACTTGTAAAACTTATTGTACAGTATATTTTTCAAACAATTGAATAAGCTGAAAATCTGTTTACAGAAAAAATTTTCAATCGTCCTTAAAAAAAGGACAAAAATAGCCTGTTAAATGTAGAATAGATCGTTTAGATGATCAATTTGACTATGTTAACTTTGGTTTCATTGCAATTGCTAGTAAATTTCAATATTCGAAAGCGGAGGACCACAACTAGCCGACTGACCAAAGAAAGAAGACACAAAAACATTGGAAAACAATTTCTTTATTTTTCAATATAGTCTCCTCTTAGCTCGATACACATTTTCTAGCGATATTTAAATGCCCCTATACCCTGTTTATAGTAAGAACTGTTAAACTCCTTAAAATAGCCATCAACCGCAGACTCCTCCACCTCTTCATTGCTGGCGAATCTTTAACACGGATCAATTTTTTTAAAGTTTGGAAATGAAAAATAGTTAGAGGGTGCTAAATCTGACGAATAAGATGCGCGATAAAGTAATTCGAACTTTAGTTCATTACTTTTGGCCATCGCAATAGTAGATGTGTAGACTGGAGTATTATCTTGATGAGGCAACACATTCTTTTTCGCCAAATGCGGTCTCTTTTCTATAATTTCATCACGTAAGCGCTGCAATAATGTTTACCGTTGATGGTTTTTCCTTTCTAAAGATAATCAATAAAAAAATCCCCTATGTATCCCAACAACCAGATATTGCTTGCAGGTGGAACCGTCTTCGCCTTCTTTAGATACGATTCTTCTATTCCAGTCCATTGCTTTGACTGTTTCTCTGCCTCAGGTGTGAAATGGTGGACCCATGTCTCATCCACGGTAATAAAACGACCCAAAAATTTGGCTATAATACGGTGAGATATCGCCAAACACTCTACTAAAACATCTTCACGGCGCTGTTTTTGCTCTATCGAAAGCAGGCACGGCACCCATCTTACGCACAGCTTTCTCTTCTTCAAATCTTCGGGCAGTATACGATGTATAGGACTCTTTGAAATGCTCACGCACCTTTAGCCGACAATCATCCAATAACATTTTGCGGATTTTCTTAACCGTGTCTGGCGTGGACATCTCAATTGATCCACCACTACGGTGTTCGTTTTGGCAGCTCGTACGTATTCAATATTCTACAGTCGTAAACGAAGGATCAGACTCCACCAAAGTAGAATCTAGCTCGGCTTTAATATTGATTGGACTGATACCTTTCTTGATAATAGACAAGAATATCTATCCTAGTCGTCCCTTTGGTAAGAAAGTATTAGGTGCGCAACTAAGTTCTCGCTGTTTGCCAATAGATGGCGCCAGCTGTAAATGCTAGTCGATTCTGCCATAACCCAAACGTCATGAGCCAAGCTTACGCATATGTTAAACATACCGCCGTGATATTTTTTTGGTTGTGTGAATATGTATGATTTTGTGAGAAATAATCGTCATATGCAGGAAGTATTGATTTTCTTCTTTCTATCGAAGAAAACTTCGGCTGAACCTCACGGAGAGCTTCAAAACGTTTACAGAGATGCTGCTTTAAGTGAAACAACGTGTCGAGATTACTTCCGTTACTTTAAAGACGATGATTTTGATGTTGACGACCGTTCGCGTGAAGGAAGACGAAAAATATTCGAAAGACACTGAATTGACGGCACTGGTGCGTGTCAAACTCAAGTAGAACAACTTTTTTCAGTATTAGTATTATTGCATTCTTTGGAAATGATTCAAAAGCAAGAAACTTGGGTTCCTTATGAGTTGAAGCCAAAGGACGTTGAGTGTCGTTCTTTCTTCTGTAAATAACTGCTTCAGCCACAAAAAAGGAAGGATTTTCTTCATCGTATTGTAACGGGTGATGAAAAATGGATTCATGACAGCAAACCAAAGAAAGTCATGAAGGCTGGATGGTCATGCTTCTACGTCGTCGCCTCGACCGAATATTCACGCTGCAAAGCTTATGCTCTGCATTTGGTGGGATCAGGTCGGTGTTTTTTATTAAGAGCTATTGAAACCAAGTAAAATCATCACTGGAAATCCGTATCGACTTCAATTAATGCGATTGAGGTGCGCGAGAAACGCCCACAATACGCGGAGAGACACGATTCTTCAGCATGACAACGCTCGGCCTCACGTGGCCTACCTGGAAATGCTGAAATGGGAAGTCTTACCCAATCCGCCATATTCTCTAGATATTGCGGCGTCCGATTATCACTTATTCCGTTCGATGGCAAACGGTCTGACTGCCCAGCAGTTTCACTAATATGACGACATCAAGGAATGGCTGAACAGTTTTACCGTGACGGAGTTCTAGCTTTGCCGGAAAGATGGAAAAAATGTGTTAGCTAGCGATAGGCAATACTTTCAATGAATCATTTGTAAACATATTTCCATAATAGTTGCATTTTTATAAAAAAAAAAACAGCGAGAACTTAGTTGCGCACCTAATAATTAAGTACGAAGGTAGCCCTTTTATGAGACCTAACTTGCCCCATTCACTTCCATATGTTTGTACGCAAAATTTACGCAGTATAATAAAAGCGATGTATATCGTGCTGTCAACAGACATGGAGATGGATGGAGATGCTTAAATCGATATAGATTTTTACAACGATTTGGGAAGAGCATGATATGAGATCAAAGTATTACCCTCTTCCTCCCCGCCCCCTCCTGTAATGGTGGATACAACTACAGTACAAGCTAGACCAATTTTGGTAAAAAGGTTAAGTTTGAGATTATTTGTAAATTAGTTCAAATGACTGGCTTATGAGTACATTGACAAAGAAAAACACAGAATATTCCCATGGTGTTTTCATGTCATACCCCATTCAAATCTAAGCATGATTACCTGCCTGCTTGTCTTTAGGCCAAAACATCATTAGTAATTGTTGTCGACACTTCCTAACATTGATTGTCAACAGAAAACTTTCCAAATTGATATTCGGATTTTTCATTAAGCAGCTGCTCTCCAGTCCTTGAACCCAAAAATAAGATGTAATGGCATTATTCCACATTTTCGTTTAACTCAAAATTACAAATTTGTCTTTAACTCTTAACAATCAATCTCAAATTGTACTCTTTATCTTTAATAAACTCACCGATCTTTTTAAATTCTGATCAATAACATAAGATCTTACCTGAAATGAGAGAAATCAAAACAAAAACATTAAATTGAATTTCTAATTATAAAACAAAACTTTATCAATATATAAATTGAAATGAAGGTTACAAACAAATCTAAAACTTGTTCACACGTAAATATTAGTACCTAAAACCTAAAATCCCATGTTTTGGACTGTATTGCGTGTAACCAGCCAGTAATCATGGGCAATTGTTGAAAAAAAACCAACGATTAATTAAATTTTTCGAAAACAAATTTGGCCCGCAATAAAGGCTGTAAACAATTCATATTTTCGCACGTTATTGAGTGAAGGCCAAATCAATGGCCCGCCGTTCAGCGACCAGACAGACGCACCAGACCATTCAAACCAGCCCGGCCATTTGGCCAATGTTTATAAAGTTGTCAATAATCTGGTTGCTGTTGTTATTTTTTGGCCGTTTTCCTTCTTTTTTTTGCGTTTAGATGTCAAACACAAGAAATCACTTAAAATGCGTTTCTCATTCCTTTGAATATTTGGGTACTCCATTCAATTCAATGGTTGTGGTTACAAAATAAACATGAATAGTTTGTGTGGTGGGAATTTGGTGGATATTTTTCGCTTTCAGTTTCAGTTTCCTTTGTTTGTGCTTCCCCCCTCTCTGAGTGTTTCAAATCCAACATAAACGTTAGTTGTTTCAATTTATTAGTCAGATCATGTTTATCCAACAAAAGAAAAAAATCTTAAATATCTACGAATATCAAAAAAAAAAAAAAAATATGATTCTGGGTCTTTACTGATTGTCCGTAACAGTGCTGCATGCGTTATTATATTTTTCACACATTTGTGCTAAATTTATGAGTATAACCTTTTAGGCGTGACTGGATTTTCATAAACGAATCAAATTTCTTTGGTAAACGAAAAGGCATTAATATTTACTCTAAAAATGTAAGAAGTAGTCTATAAAAATAAGTTTAGAATCAGCTGATTGTTGAGTAAATAGAGTGCAGACACATTCAAATTGTATTAAGGCGTTTTAATGTTTTTACAAAATTATCGCTAAAAGTTTCTGCAGATGGCATAAACTTATGTGAAAATCACACATTAAATGGACGTGCTTTTATTTATAAAGGGCGTCCCAACAATTTTAAATAAAATATAGATATTTAAAAAAATTCGTGCAACTTTATTATATCGTAAAGTAGACAGAATGAGGTTATGTATGGAACAACACATTGGGCAGATGGCCGCCGCGGCTTTGCTGGCACACACGCGATCTTTTAATGAAATTTTCAATGACCGTTTTGCATAAATTCTGCGGTATTTCTTTAAGGCAGCGTCCAATTTCCTCTTTTAAGACTTGAGTCGTCGTCAGCTTATTCGCGTAAACCATCGACTTCAAAATACCCCCCAAAGAAAAGTCTAATGGTGTTAAATCACACGATCTAGGTGGCCAATTCTGGTCTCCAAAACGCAAAATAACGCGACCAGGAAATGACTGATCCAGCATTTGAATTGTTTCTCTGGCTGTATGACATGTGGCGCCGTCTTGTTGAAACCATATGAAAAAACTGGTTATCATTTCACGATACCGAACACCATTGACTGTTTGCACTTGACATGCCTCATTTTCATAAAAAAAGGTCCAATGATTCCTCCAGACCGAAATCCACACCAAACAGTGACACGTTGAGTATGCATCTGCTTCTCGTGAATCACTCGAGAATTTTCCTCACCCCATATCCGGCAATTCTGCCTATTGACGAAGCCATCAATATGGAAATGGGCCCCGTCACTGAAGATGATTTTATCTGAAAAATCAGCATTTCATTGTTGTCTCTCCAATACCCAATTGACGAACTCCCTTCGCTGTCCAGGGTCAGCTGGCTTCAGTTCCTGAGTTAATTGTTGTCTTTACATCACTAACAGACCCAGTTTTGGCAAATTTATCCATTAATCTCTTTACAGTTGACTCTTTTGGAGCATTATTGTGATCCCAAATTGATCGCAATTTACGAACTGTAGTCGCAAAACTTTCACCATTTTGGTAAAACAATTTCACAATGAGAATGCGCTGTTCATTCGTGTAGCGCTCCATTTTTACTAACCTCTTACCTTCTACTAGCAAACAAAAACATTTGTTCAAATGTCAAACAATGAGACTTCAAATAGCGCCAAATTTAAATCTTGCGTTCTTGTTGGGACACCCTTTATTACATTTTATATTTATTTATAAATTATATTTATAATTTATATTAAAATTCTGTAGAATGACCATAACGATAACCACTTTGCAAGGTTTTTAATTGACATAACGAAGATTAGGCTACACAAGTAGTCCGTCTGCTCATTGAGGAAATCGCCGCTCAAAATAGACAGTTAATTGTGTCGGGGCTTGAACACAAGATCATACTACGCAATATAGTCACGTTTACTAACCGTCCAATCACTTTCAGTCTCGATATACCGATGACGGAAGGACACATTTTGACTGATTAACCAACTAATATAGAAATTTCGTTCTGGCGAATTAATGTACGCCACAGATAACAACTCTGTATGCTTTTGTCAAAATTTAATAAGATTCATAATTCGAAATATTTGTCGCTCATTTTCAATAAAACTGAAGTGAAGTGTTAAGTAAAACAATGTTCCTCTTAACATTACCGTGTTTAAAGTCTGAGGACTACTATTATTTTACGTTTTAATCGAGGACGGTGGGAGTTGCTAAAGCGTGATCTGTTTAGTGGTTGGTATTTGATTTTCAAAATACATAAAAAAAAATTACAAAGTGGGGAGAAAGTTTTATTTAGCTTCTTTTTTTAATTATATTACGTAAAAGTTAGTCATGGCCACGATGCAAGTGATACGAGATGTTTTCAAAAAAGTTTGGCAAATTTTCAAAATTCATAAGCTACGTACATTCGACTTTCGGTTATTATTTTTTTTTTAAGTTGGTACACTCGTCTCGAATATATGTTGACGGTTTTATCCATATAGCATGTTTAGTTTGTTTGTGAGAGGCATAAATAAGTTTCATACCTTTCGATTAGTAGCACTGAGATCAGTCAAAATGTGCAAACATTATACTTTTGGCAAACGGAGTTTTGAAAATGAAAGCGGCAGGTGTTGTCATATCCATTTTCTGGCGCCTTCCTTAAAAATTTGCCCATTTATCAAAACCTCGTTTTTCCATAGCAACCACTAATCCTTTTGTTGCAGCTACTTAAGATGTTGTCAAGTGTTTTATATCGTATTGCTTGGAAAATTTTAAACCGATAACCATGCCCTCTTTGACAACTTTCACACAAATTACTTGACTTAACCCACATATCTTTGATTCCATAACACTAAATTCATTATAAT
>JAHXMU010000568.1:597568-626100 GCA_019455685.1 Philornis downsi
TATTTAGTAGATTTAATTCTGCAAACGAAAATAGATTTTATTGTCGCGGCTGTCATGATACACTCATACAAATTGGCCGATTTGGAAACATTCTGTCATAATTTCTAGTTTTTTTTTTTATTGTGCATTAATCCAAAATATTTTTTCCTAGCGGTTATCAAGTCTTCTCTGGTTCCCTCACAAAGTCGCAGGTATAGACATCTAACAGAATTGTACTGGTTTTTAATAACTCACGAAAGAAAATTGTTCTTTTCGAATAACTATGTGGTCATTCTATGCTTTATTATATTTTGTAATATTCAAGTATTCGAAGAATGCTCTTTATTACCCCCTTTCGAATAACTCTTATAGTATACGTATATGTAAACCTTTCTAAATTCCATCGGGCTGTGATCATCATGTCCCCACCCCACCATATTTCTTACGAATTAAAGTACGTTAACTTATTTCTCACTCATATGTAGTGTGATTTTTTTTTTTTTTTTTGTATTTTCGTCTTAAAAAAGGTGTAAATGTTTTACTGTCCACTCGACAAGAATTTATGTCATGCAAAACACATATTTTTCCTACCTGCAGTGACTGTTGCTTTTACACAACACTACCAACCTCTTAGACTGGCGATGAGCATCCTAAATTTACGCCTGGTTTAAAGCTGCCAAAATCTGTCTGTCCGTCTCTTTCTCTGGCTATTTGCTTAGTTGCCTTACCTTAAATTCTAGTTAATAACATTTAAGTATGTATGTTGGCAAATGTTCATAACTAAAGGATGAGATACTCGCACGTATTTATGTATTTATTTCTTTTGAAAATTATTTAAAATGCAATTTGTTAAATATGCAAATGTGATGGAAAAAGTAGAGGCAATCAAACAAATGTGCGATTTTTGTGGACGAATGATAATGACAATGAAATTACATACAATGTGAAAAGAGGGGTGAAAAAAGAAAGATTTCAAGTGACCACTAGACGAGGTTGGCTGAGAGATCTTTTTTTTCTTGGTTAATCCTTAGCACATAATCCGTACAGAAATTTTAGTCAGGTGAACTGACTTACATACACTTTCAACCAATGTTCTTCTGCATTAGTGCAAAAGTGAACAGGATGTCAGATGAGACCCAAAATTTTTCTCACAAATACTGTAAATTAACGCACGATAACACAGGAAATGAAGTGTTACGCCTAGAAATTATAGAGAGAGAAAGCATTGCTTGTTTTTAAAACCCACAATCTATATGTGTGTTTAATACTGTAAGGGGCGTGGCGATGCAGTTCATCTTTATTCGCAGAACTAAGGTTACTCAATGTCTGACGCGTGCTTTATTATACTGCTGAATTTAGTTCAATTAAATGATAAAATAAAAGGTACGAACTTAAGAATAAGTGGGTTAAATAAGTCATTTGTACGGGAGATACCAGAAGGTCCCATTCTCTGAACTATAATAAAAGTTATGAACCTATGAATAAGTGGATTAAATGGGTCATTTGTATGGAAGATGATGCCAGAACAAACAAAATTTATTAATCGCATGATGAGTGCCAATCCGGAAAACAATCTGAAAGATATATGGGTCCCTTTCTCAGAACTATAATAAAAGTTATGAACATATGAATATGTGGATTAAATGGGTCATTTGTATGGAAAATGATGCCAGAACAAACAAAATTTATTAATCGCGGAAAGCAGTTTGAAAGATATGGGTCCGCAAATATATGGATTAAGTCGGGAAGTATCGAAAGTAGCGGGACAACGAATTCCAATCTCACAATTATTTCATTCTCACAATTATTTATCTTCTTTATCAAATTTATCAAACACATGATGCGAGACTATACTGATTGAATTCCATAGTACTGCTTCAAAGATATAAAACTAAGAATATATGGATTAAGTCGATAATTTGTATGGGAAATACCGCAAGCAGTGGAACAAACTATTCCATCATTCTCAGAATTAAGTTTATCAAATGCATGATGTGAGCAAATTTTGGTTGAATTCCCATTGAAAGATATGAAGCTAAAAATATATCGATAAAATCGGTGGAAAGTTTTCCAGCATTTCATTTTCATCCTCAGGATTAAATTTATCAAACATTTGTGCTAAATTTTATTGAATTCCATAGTACTGTCTGAAAGATATAAACCCCAAAATGTATGGGTTAAATCGGTCATTTGTATGGGGCTACCAGAAGGGTCTACTTTCATTCTCAGAATAAAGTCAAGTCAATTGCATGATGTGCGTCAATTTTGATAAAATTCCATAGTACCGATTGAAAGATATGAATATGTGGATAAAATCGGTAATTCGTATGGGAATTACCAGTAACGATGCATTCCGTTTCCAATCTCAGAATTAAATTTATCAAGGTACTGCTTAAAATATTTGAACCGAAGAATTTAATTTGAACCTAATTTGTATGGGAGCAGAGCTATACGTTCCATTTTTATTCTTACAATTAAGTTTATCAAACGCATGATATGCGCCGATTTTGCCCGAAATTTGTGTAACTGGTTCGGAGATATGAACCTAAGAATATATGGGTAAAATCGGTAATTTGTTTGGTAGGTACCGGATGGAGCAGAGCAATGCCCTCCATTTCCATTCTCAGAATTAAGTTTATCAAATGCATGATGTGCGTCAATTTTGATCGAATTCCATAGCACTGCTTGAAAGATATTAAGCTCAAAATATGTAGGAAAACCCGATAATTTGTATGGAAGGTATCAGATAAAGCGGAGCAATGCTATCTATTTTCATTCTCAGAATAAAGTTTTTCAAATGCATGATGAGCGCCAATTTTGACTGAAATTTGTGTAACTGGTTCGAAAATTTAAACCTAAGGATATATTGGTAAAGTCGGTCATTTGTATGGGAGGTATCAGATGAAGCGGATCAATGCTATTCATTTCCATTCTCAGAATTAAGTTTATCAAATGCATGATGTGCGTCAATTTTGAATGAATATTAAGTACTGCTTGAAAGATATTAAGCTCAGAATATAACGGTAAAACCGATAATTTGTATGCGAGGCACCACTTGAAGCGGAGCAAAGCCATCCATTTTCATTCTTAGAATTAAGTTTTTCAAATGCAATAAAGTTTGTCAAATGCATTATGTGCGCCAATTTTGACTGAATTTTGCGTAACTGATTCGGAGATGTAATCCTAAGGATATATGGTAAAATCGGTCATTTGTATGGAAGGTACCAGATGGAGCGGCGCAATGCTCTCTATTCCATTTCCATTCTCAGAATTAAGCCTATCAAATACAAGATGTGACCCAATCTTGATTGAAATTTTTGTAACTGGTTCAAATATATGAACTTAAGAATATGTGGATTAAATTGATAGTTTGTATGAAAAGAACCAGAAATAGAGGGGCAATGCCTTACAGTTTCATTCTCAGAACTCGGCTTGTCAAACGCATGATGCGTCCCAAATTTGTTTGAATTCAATCCAATTGCTTGAAAGATATGAACCTAAGAATATCTGCGGTCACAAGGAAAACGACTTAAGTGGAGTTTATTCGTTATTATTATTGTACTTAATCCGTTGCATAATTATGTTTAATTTCTATTACAAAATTCGATGTAGTTCTTAAGTTATAACAATTTTTCAAAACAGCGATTTTTTATAAATTGCGTAATATCCGTAATTTTTGATATTACTAAGGACACATTTTTCTGTTATGATTGTTTATGTCCTTAAGATGTATATTGCCGTCTAAGCGCGATTTTAAAATTTCTTTATATTTCAAAAGTTATAACAGATTTCTATAATAGCGATTTTTTGAAAAATGCTTAATATCTCAAAAAATTTGGAAAATTTGTAGTTATAAGTCGTTTTTCCTTGTAAGCACAACTATATATACATATATGTGTGTTAAATCGGTCATTTGTTTTGGAGGTACCAGAAAGAATGGGGCAATTCCGTCCATTTCCATTCTAAAGACTAAATTTATCGAAAAAATTATCCGTACCAAATTTGATTGTATTCCATAGCACTGTTTGAAAGATATGAAGCTAAGAATGTATGGATTAAATCGGTCAATTGTCTAGGAGTTACCAAAAGGGCATGGTGAACCGAACACACTTTTCATATATTGTCAAGCAGTACAAATCAAGAAATTAAAAAAAAAATAGTTTACGACAAATTAGAAACAAACGTGAATTTAAGAAAACCGGCCAATTGTATGGGAGGTACCAAAAGGTATAGATCGATATATTCCATTTATAATCGCCGCCTACGATCTAGAAAAACATCAGGCTGAATCAAGTATTAATAAGCTTCATAAAGATTTATAGAGTCTACCGGTCAGGCGGACAAACGGACAAGGCTCAATCGGCGTAAAAAGTCATGTAACACATTAGGTCAAAACATACTTGGAATTTTAAAGCTTTCTTCTGAATGTTACCTTTTTACCATATCAAATCCTTTTACGTTCGAATGAAGCTACGAGGTGTGTTCAAAAAATAAAGTGAATTTTCAAATTTCGCGTGTTTCATACATTCAACTTTCCATTATTATTTTTTTTACAAGTTTTTTGTTACACTCGTCTCGAAGATATATTGACGGTTTTTATCCATATAGGTATAGCATTTGTAGTTTGTTTGTGAGAGGCATAAATAAGACAAGTCTTTTGCGTGTTTGGCGGTTTTCTGCTATCGAAGTTGCATCAATTTTTGTGTAAATAATGGTATTAAGTGCTCAAAAACACTTGAAATGTTGACGGTGGCATACGGTGAGAGTACTCTGAGTAAAAAAAAAAATGCTTACCAGTGGCACAAGCTTTTCACAAAAAGTCGAGAAGATGTGAATGACGACGCTCGGACGCCCCAGCACCGATGAAAATGTTGAGAAAGTGAAGAAAATTGTTATGGAGAATCGTCGAATCACAATTAGAGAAATTGCTGAGAGGGTTGGCGTATCGGTTGGCTCATGCCATGCAATCTTTTTGGAAATTTTGGGCATGAAACGTGCGGAAGCGAAGTTCGTTCCAAAATTGCTGAATTTCGACCAAAAACAGCGTCGCATGAGCATCGCTCAGGAATTGTTGAATGACGTCAACGATAATCCAGATTTGCTAAAAAGGATCATAACTGGGGTATTGGTATATGGTTATGGGTATATGGTTATGATATCGAAACCAAAGCTCAATTGTCCCAATGGAATGGAAGTCCAGGAGACCCAAGACCAAAAAAAGCACGCCAAGTTCGATCAAATGTCAAGGTTTTGCTCATTGTTTTCTTCGATTACTATGGCGTAATGCATAAGGAGTTCTTACCACAAGGTCGGTACAGTAAATAAGCAGTATTACCATGAAGTTATGCGCGAAGCAATATAAGTTATGATGCGTGAAGCAATACGAAAAAAACGCCCGGAATTGTGGAAAAAATGCATGGCTTGTGCATCATGATAATGCACCTGCTCAGTCAATTTCGCTTATAAGAGATTATTTGGCCAAAAACAACACCGTTTTCATGCCTCAGCCACCGTATTCACCAGATTTGGCCCCCTGCGACTTTTTCCTGTTTCTAAGATTGAAGAGACCCATGAAAGGACGGCGTATTGCGACGATTGAGGAGATAAAAACCGAATCGCTGAGAGAGCTCAAGGACATACCAAAAAGTGCATATCAGAACTGCTTCGAGGATTGGAAAAAAACGTTGGCACAATTGTATTATATCTGAGGGGGACTACTTTGAAAGAGGTAAAATAGAAATTGATAAATAAATAAATATTTTTTGAGAAAAATTAAAATTCACCGTATGTTTTGAACACACCTCGTATACAAAGCAATGACAGAATTTGCTACCAGAATTAAGTACCAAGTTAAATAGCTAAGCATATTTTCAAAGTATTGCTCACTCCTCTCGACACAATATCATTAGTTTATAGATATCTCCTTCAGCATAGCTGCACTATTAGAAATTCTACGAAAGTTACTGCAATTGCTAATAAAAATACATCAAATGATAGTTAAAGATATTCACTAAACCCTTCCCAATACGCTCTGGTGCGCATGCTTACATTACGTCAACCTCATTGATTTCTATGGAGAATTCATTGATTCCATCACACAAACAATACAAATTACTTATAATTAAACAACACAATGACAATAATGTACTTACATTTCAGTATGTATAGGTATAACTACAAGGAGTACCATATATATGTATTTCAACACCAACATACACTCACACATATGTATTTGTTTGCTTGAAAAGGTGGGTGTTATTTTGAGTCCAGATTTAACGAAAAGTTCGAACAAATACGAAATTTGCCAGAAGCCCACATTCACACTTAACTGACTGACTAATAGCGAGCGAAAAGATTCATAAGAATATTCAAATACATTCATTGTACGTTTACGATACGAACGAGTATAATGACTGAAATTGAAATGAAGAAGAATCGCATTGATTTAAGTGGATATTTAAATAAATAACAAACGATTAAAAGAACTGGAGAGGTTAAATTGTCTGATGAATCACATAGGAAATATGGATTTTACTTAATATTGTTGAATATGCTAGCGTTTATGTTCAACGTAGGTGTTTTAGGGTGTTCTTTATTTCTCTTCAGTGGGAAGTATTTGAAGATCAACCACCGCCTATGCGGAAAATACGACACACACACGGTGTTTTCAGCTTAGAATAGTTCACGATATTTCAGCAACATTTTTAGTGTCACAAAATAAATAAATAGCTACATTTCTATGTAGCATATTATATTTTTTTAAATTTCAACATTTTCTATTATTACACTATCGCCCGTAGGAGTGAAGGTTATTTTATCCGATCGCCGGTCTGGCAAGGCTGTCAAATACCTGTCTTTTGAAGTGTTACTTATTTATCGTAAGGTTTGCCATTTATGAATATGGATCGTTTAACAACCAAAGAACGAGTAAAAATATATAAAATGTACTTTAAAAGTCGTGATGCAAACGTGGGCACTCCCTTGCATTACGGAATGATTATTGGTCGTCATTATTGACCCACTGTGCCAGGACTTGGATAGATTACAAGGAAATTTGAAGAAACCCGGAAGCGTTACAAATGTGGTCAGGCCTGTGCATCATCGCAATGTTTGCACTGCCGAAAATATCGCGTTTGTTAGTGAAAGTGTGGCGGATAATAGGAATTTTAATTCAGAGCGCAATGACCGTACGACAATCGATTTTTTGACCTGAATTTGAAGACTATGAACTGGAAGATTTTTCCTAATCCCTTTCACAATACGTTGATTATGACGACCATAATCATCCCGTAATACATGAAAAGTGCCCACGTTTGAAACGCTACTTTTATAGTACATTCCACGCCACCAGTATGGGTTCAAGCATTCTGACAGAAATAACTGCAAAGTGCTGCAACAAAAAGGGATAGAGAGAGCTGTGCCATTATTTTTGTATTGCATATAAACGTTTTTAATAATAGAGCAGATAAAATGAGTGGAAAATATTTAGCGTACCACGATGGAGACTACTTTTGTTTGCCTGCTCAAAAATGCATACATTAAATATGCGTCATCAGAATAGGTTCAAATAAAACAGTAGTAATTTTTATTATAAAAATATATATTTTTTTTAATATTTATTACTATTTTAACAGTAAGTTTAGCTAAAATTAATAACTTGTACGTCCGCCTTTGCTTAAAATTACCTCACAAATGCGTTTAGGCATAGATTTGTACAGGGACGTGATGTATTCTCAATATTCTTAATCTCATTTCAAGCCTCTTTCATCGCCACAATTAAAGTGACTTTATCATCAAATTGTCGACCGGACTCTCGTGCACTTTTCTTACAAACCATCCCCACACGTTCTCGATGATGTTCAGGTCTGGCGAGTACGGTGGCCCCTCCAAGACATTGACGTTTTGCTCGCTTATCCATGATTTTACAACCCTTGCAGTGCGAATAGGAGCATTATCTTGTTGGAACGTCCATTGTGAGTGTCCAAGAATGTTGAAAAAAATCCGGAAAAGTCTTTTTGGAGCAGTTAGCATTAATTTTTGTCATTAAAAATTGTAAATCGACTTGGCCATAGTAGGAGATCGCTCCCCACACCATTACTCCTCCTTCACAGCTATGTCGACGGTCCAAATGTAATTGTTCTTTTCTTAGATCATGGAAATAAAAGATTAAACTTCTCATCGGAGAATACGACCGAATGCCACTCCTTGTTCCAAGTCATGTGTTGCTTAGCAAAGTTCAGTCGTTTTTCTCTCTGATCGGGATTTAATGGAGGTTTTTTCTGCCATTTTTTTTCTTTTTAAGTACTCGGCTCCTTTAATTACTCGCCTCACTGTAGAAAGACTAGCAGCCACAACCGCTTTAGCCTTAATTTTTGGTACAGAATCAGCAGAGTTGGATTGGAGGCAGCCCTGAGGATAGCCCTACGATATGCAGACGATGCGACAGCATGGGTACATCCCTTCATATTCATTCCATAGCTCTCCTTATCTCTTACAAATTTGGCTACTACATTTTGGCTTCGTTCCACCTTTTCAGCAATTTGATGAGCTGTAAGCTTTTCATTTCATCTTCGTTTTTTCTTCGGTGCTAAGAACTTTACCGCCACCCATAATCGTTTAATCAAATTAACTTAGGCGTATAAACTGATAATAAGGGGTGTTCCAACAAGAACGCAAGATTTAAATTTGGCGCTATTCGAAGTGTCATTGTTTGGCATTTGAACAATTGTTATTGTTTGCTAGTAGAAGGTACGAGGTTAGTAAAAATGGAGCGCTACACGAATGAACAGCGCATTCTCATTGTGAAATTGTTTTACCAAAATGGTGAAAGTTTTGCGGCTACAGTTTGCAAATTGCGATTAGTTTTAGGTCACAATAATGCTCCAAAACAATCAACTGTAAAGAGATTAATGGATAAATTTGCCAAAACTCGGTCTGTTGATGTAAAGACAACAACGCGCCTTCGACCAGGTCGATCGACCGAAAATGTCGCAGCTGTACGTGATGATGTCACTCAAACTCCATCCACCTCAATTCGATACCGAGCTCAGCAAATTGGTGCCTCCAAATCCACTATACAGTGAATTTTGACGAAAGATTTGCATCTTCATGTATACAAAGTTCAATTGACTCAGAAACTGAAGCCAGCTGACCATGGACAGTGAAGGGAGCTCGTTAATTGGGTATTGGAGAGACAACATGAAAATGCTGATTGTGCCGATAAAATCATCTTCAGTGACGAAACCCATTTTCATCTTGATGGCTTCGTCAATAGGCAGAATTGTCGCATTTGGAGTGAGGAAAATCCTCGAATGATTCACGAGTCACTGTGTGGTGTGGATTTTGAGCTGAAGGAATCATTGGACCTTTTTTTGTGGAAATGAGGCATGTCAAGCGCAAACAGTCAATGGTGTTCGGTATCGTAAAATGATAACCAGTTTTTTCGTGCCTAGAATTGAAGAAATGAATGTGGAGGGCAGTGGTTTTAACAAGACGGCGACACATGTCATACAGCCAGAGAAACAATTCAGTTGCTGCATCAGTCATTTAAATCTTGCGTTCTTGTTGGGACATGCTTTTCCGATAAGTTTATAAAAACTAGCTCTTGAACCCATTCTGGTGGCGTATTTTTATGTATACTTTTTTACTGATAAAAAACCCAAGTAGTAGGCGCCGCAAAACGCAAAATATTTTGCATTCATTTTTGATGCTCTATTCTTTGCAATGATTGATTTCAAAATAAAACTAATATCACATCCCCGCCCCCTCCACCCGTTGTTGTTGATGCACTTCACATTTTTTTCCCATCAAAATGCTTGAACCTATTCTGGTGGCGCGAACTGTAAATTTTAGCTACGAGTATGTTCACGCGTTCTTCGATTGTTAAGCGTTCCGTATTCGTAAAGGGCAAACCTTTGACTAAATAAATAACACTTAAGATGGCAGGCACTTAACAGCTGAAAGCCTTGCTAGACTGGGGCGGTTTTGAAATCACTAAATGGATTAATTCTATACTTTGGAAACCTTCGCTATATTTAAAAAAAATAAATTATTTTAGAGAAATGTATCCGAAAATGTGATGCTAGAACTATAGACAGCACTACAAAAGTAGGACTGAAAGTTTTGGCAAATTGCAAGGACTTATTTTTAATGACAACACAATGTTAAATTCATTACAGAGATTCAGTTAAATTTGCACAACGTCTGAGGGAGTAGCTTATGGTGAATATTGTGATATTTAGTATATAAAGTTTTTGCTGGGACGCTAAACGAAAAAAAAAACCAAAAAAACACTGATTAAATTTATTAAGAAAGTCGATAAAAAAAAAAGCTTAAAACCAAATTCAGTTTTTTTTGAGGAGGAAAAAGCTAAATTGGCAACACCGATCGAGACTTACCGCAACATACCGTCCGTTTAACTGGGCACATTAAGTTGAATTAAGTAATAATTTAAATTAAAGAGAAAAATGAGAATCAAATCCAAACTTTATGAACTTTTGTAACGACCTCTTCCAAAACAGATTATGGAGCCACTTTATTAACTTGTCACTATTATGATTAATTAACAAAATAATGCTAAACAAAAAAAATCTAATCAATTTATTAAGAAAGTCAGTAAAAAAAAAACTTAAAACTAAATGCAATTTTTTTCTTAGGGGGAAAAAAGCTAAATTGGCAACACCGATCAAGACCTACCACAATATTCCGTTCGTTTAACTGCGGACATTAAATTGAATCAACTAATAATTTAAATTTTCAAAAAAACAAAAAAATGAGAACCAAATCTAAACTTGATGAACTTTTTTGACGACCTCTTCCAAAACCAATTATGAGCCACTTTATAAACTTGTCACTATTGCGATTAATTAATGAAAATAACAGACATTTTGTGAAAGAAAAATATGAACTTTTCTGAAATGAATTTAAAACATTCAGTGAGTCAGTTTTATTGTTGTTCACAATTTTAGTTATGTGAATTTGCTGTTATAAAGTGTTCCTACATACTATGTTTAATGTTTAAATTTAAAACATTTCACTGGGTCCGCAAATCAAGGCTGGCTATTTGTTTAATGTTAGATTTAGCTAGAAAATCCATTAGTTATTACCTCATATGCGGATTTTAGTTGTATCCATCAGCTGTACCCATGAAAGCCATAAATTTCTTGATTTCATGTATAATATTTCATTTGTTATCTGAAATTATTTAAATTTTCGATAATCTCTGTGTGAATAGAATAAAAGCAAGGTGAATTTATATATGTTTTCAGTTAATTACAATACTATTTGCATAGAGCCGTTTTCTCACATGGTCGTGTCTCCACTATCATCAATGCTATTTTGTTTATTGAGAAAAAATGACTCATAAATATTTAGATTTAAAGAATCAAAAAACCAAAAAACATACACAATTTTAGGAAACAAAACTTTAAATTTCATATTTCACTCTTTAATATTTTCATATCAATTTGCTCTGTCAGCAAGACTAATTGCGAATTCCTATTTTTTGGCTGGCTGTCATCTTTAGATGTTAAGCCTGCCAACGCTTTCTCATTCTCATTTGAATTCTGTGGGCACGTTGTTGTAATTGAAAGTTCTTTATTTTTTTCCTCCTTATAAATTGTTATTGTTGTACAACAATAATAACCACATCTACATCTCAGTTTTGATTTGTTTAATTAAATTGTAGATGCAACAGCAATTTGATTGCTTTAATCGAGCGCACTTTAATTGTATATTTTGCTCTACGGCGTTTTTCATCTGAGATGATAGCCGTCGTTCGTATCACAAGTCAGACTGGGTGCAAGATAAGTAGATATCAGGTGGGATCTGTATATACATATTTGTAATCTAGCTGCTAATATACTGTGTGCCAAGCACATAGCAGGGTGTGAATGTGCTGTGTTGCGAAATAATTTATAATTAATAATTTATTTTCGTTTTAAATGGCATCTACCTATAATTACTACTACACAGCGTTTGAGATATTTCCGTTTATAGGAGACGTTATGTGTGAGCGTTTGTTTTTGTGCTGCCGTTGGCGATGGCGAATCTAAAAAAGAAGCTTCTAGGAAATGTAAACTTAGTGAAGGTATATTTCGATATACTCGTACATACTTAAGATTCTCATGAATGTTACCTGACCTCACACGTCGACGATTAATGTGAGCGACATAATCCCTAATAAGTGAATGCGCTGGCCACAACATCGCTTATATACAGGCAATGAAACATATGCTGACAACCACCGCGAACGTTATAAGACCATGATTTAAGGGCGTGTACCTGGATATGCTTCCAACTCTTCACAGAGAACTTCCTTCGTCCGAAAGAATGAAAGTATACCTGGATATGCTTCCCACTCTTCACAGAGAACTTTCTTCGTCCGAAGGAATGAAAGTATATATCATTTGATACGCCAACAAATACAACACGTAGGTGGAAATGTTTCAAAAGTTTCAACCAATTCGTAATTCGTGGCATTTTAGATCGACTGGACTGTAGCCACTATATCTATATCATTATTCTGACTACCTATCGCAAATATAATAATTGTTGTAAACCTTTATAAAACTTTTTAAGTCTCATATTTTGCAAGATCGTAATCGGAAAGTGTAAATGGACCACATCATTCAGTCTTTTCAACTACCTACCATACAAATTGTGGACCATTTACCGCAACTTTGTTTTTTCTGCTATAAATTAAATGTTTGCTCTTCATATTGTCTGAGAATGTAAGGGCAAAAGTTGAAATAATCAAGCCATTATGCATGCCTTTCTGGTACCTCCAATTTGTCTCATGTACTTTCAGTGTCACTTCTTTTATTCAGCTGAACTCAGTTCTTAGAACAGAACGTAGGGCAGTTTTTCGTGAATGAGACAACCAGATGGCAATACAGGTAAGATCAGTTACACAAGGCTAGAGCTACATACACTTTTGTGCGGGACATTTGCTTCGTCAGTAGGAATCCTGACTTTGGTTTTAACTTAAGTCTGGGTTTCATATTTTGACGGGCTATGGTCCTTTGAACGAGTTTCTCTGTTTAAAAGACTGACCGAAAATAGTTATTGTGACAGTGGGCATCAGCTAGAGGATTGGAAGCATGTTTTATGTGATTGCCTTCTGTATGATGATATTACAAACTTGGACATACGAGGTGTGTTCAAAGAACAAGGTGAATTTTCAAATTTCGCGAGCTACATTCATACGACTTTCAATTATTATTTTTTTTTATATTGGTACACTCGTCTCAAAGATATGTTGATGGTTTTATCCATATAACGTGCTTAGTTTGTTTGTGAGAGGCATAAATAAGACAAGTGTTTTGCATGTTCGTCGATTTTCTGCTATCGAAAAAAAATGGATCAAAGAAGTTGCATCAAATTTTCTACAAAAAATTTAATTAAGTGCTCAAGACCAGTTGAAATATTGAAAGTGGCATACGGTGAGAGTACTCTGAGTCAGAAAAAAGTTTACAAGTGATACAAGCTTTTCACAGAAGCTCGAGAAGATGTGAATGATGACGCTCTCTCTGGACGCCCCAGCACATGAACAACCGATGAAAAAGTTGAGAAAGTGAAGAAAATTGTTATGCAGAATCGTCGAATCACAATTACCGAAGTTGCTGAGGATGCCGGCATATTGGTTGGCTTATGCCAATCTTTTCGGAAATTTTGGGCATGAAGCGTGTGGCAGCGAAGTTCGTTCCAAAGTTGCTGGATTTTGACCAAAAACAACGTCGCATGAGCATCACTCAGAAATTGTTGAATGACGTCGACGATGATCCAGATTCATAACTGGTAATCCAGAGGTCATAACTGGTGACGAATCATGGGTATAAGGTTATGGCATCGAAACCAAAGCCCAATCGTCCCAATGGAAGAGTCCAGGAGAGCCAAGATCAAAAAAGGCACGCCAAGTTCGATCAAATGTCGAGGTTTTGCTCACTGTTTTCTTCGATTAGCATGGCGTAGTGCATCAGGAGCTCTTACGGTAAATAAGAAGTATTACCTTGAGGTTATGCGCCGTTTGCGTGAAGTAATACGAAAAAAACCGCCGGAATTGTGGAAAAAAAATTCATGGTTTTTGCATCATGATAATGCACCTGCTCACTCATCTTTGCTCGTGAGAGATTATTTGACCAAAGACAATACCATTATCATGCCTCAGTCACCGTATTCACCAGATTTGGCCCCCTCGGACTTTTTTCTGTGCCCAGGATTGAAGAGACCCATGAAAGGACGTTGTTTTGCGACGATTTAAGAGATAAAAACCGAAACGCTGAGAGAGCTTGAAGACATACCGAGAAGTGCTTATCAGAACTGCTTTGAGGATTGGAAGAAACGCTTAGGGGGACTACTTTGGAGGAGATAAAATAGAAATAGAAATGAATAAATAAATATTTTTTGAGAAAAATGAAAATTAACCTTATTTTTTGAAGACACCTCGTACGAGTACACATTCTATTTTTAGACTCACTCCACGAGACCTCTAAAGTTTAACGCCAATTCCGAACGCCACAGTTTGAAAAACGTTCACTAGATTTGTGGATTACTTGACTACTCGAAGCGTTCATCAGATACATGGAGGTGACCATAGCTCAAACAATGATAGGTGGTTGTATGGGGGATCGAACCCGGGATCATGGGGAACGATAGTTGAGTGTACTAACCATAGCGCCACGGTCGGTTAGTGGTCGGTTTACTTTTAAATCGCGTTGTGAAAAGAATGTATTGTTCCCATATTTTGGTCTTTTATTTTAGAAAAGGCAAAAAAGCCACGGAAGTACAACTGAACGATAGGAATACCTTAACAGAACTCACTTGCCAAAATGGTTCACTAAATTCTGTTCAAGGAATGCTACGCTCAAAGATTACCATCGGATTAGTCAGCCCCAAGTGATATTTATGAATACGAAATCAAAGAAGTCATCGAGTTAGAGCGACAGCTTTCCCACAGGATCATTGAAAATCAATATGAAATGGCTCGGACTTGTCGAAATCTTGATACTTGGGATTCGCACGAGGTAAAGCCAATCGACTTGACAAAGCCAATGACAACTTGTGATATATTGCTCACACGCAAAAAAAAAATCAATTTGTTATGGGAAATAGCAGATTTAACAAAAATCACATTTACGCGAATAATTTGGAATTGGCATACTGGGTTTATATGCACGGACTGGTAGAGGGTAGTATTTTGAACCTCCAGACCTCAAAAAATAAAATATTGTTTTTATGATAGCTCTTGAAGTATGTATGTATATGAATCTACTACACTGTGTTTTTTTCTTACGCTGAAACTTACAACTTTATCTGAGCAAATTAACCGCTCTCATTCTGGTACTACCTATACAAAATGGCGAATTAGGCAGGGTATTTTTCCCCCATCGGTATACCCGATTAATCTAAAATGTGGGTTGTCGTAATATTTTATAATACAAATAGTAGCTCAAGAATACCTGACCCCAAATTTAGAACATTTTTTTAAACAAAACTTTTGAAATGCCTTATTCGAATCCGCTGAAGTTTTTCATGCTATAAATTTGTCCTACACTTCAGTTTAGGATTGTAAATGGGCGTGCTAAATGTACCCATTATAGCAACTTCCATATAAAATAGAGGATTCAACAAACTTCATTCCTTAATTTTGAATTGGAGAGCGGTGTTCATCTAAAATGTGCCCAATCGTAATATTTTGCTTTACCTAATAAAAATAATGACCACAAATGCAGGTATCCGCCACACGACCTTTATCCTGATAGACAACATTGTTTTCATCATAAGCCATTGAGATGTACAGCTCGAATCTACTAAAAATTTGCATACTGTACGTTTTTCTTATACAGGATGGCGTGCTACAAACACAATGTTAACGGGGACCGTTATTTGAAGATGTTGAGGGAGGGAGCTTTTTAACTCAGAACTGCGCCGAAGACGTATCCATTTCAACAGCATTTGGTTCCAGCAAAATGAATTAACTGCACTCATAGCAAGACCGGTGAGTTATGGCGGAGCTCCATCGAAAATTCCCAAAGAAATTAATACCCAGAAACTCCATTTTCCGCTGGCCCCCAGGGTCACCCGTTCTGACTGCACCAGACTTTTTTTTATGGAGTTACGTTAAGCAAGAGATGTACAAAACGAAATTCAGGAGTTTGACTAAATCGAAGCAGCCCATTTAAACAATGATTGGGGCAATCCGCACTTCAACCCTTTAGGCTTCAATAAATAATTTTCTGATCAGATATCGTATATGTGTGAATGAGCGAGCGTGGAGGTCATTTGCGGTCTATTACCTGCAAAATCAATTAATTATGTAAAGTAGATTTGAATTTTCTACACAATAAAAAAAAAACAGGGATGAAATACATTAATTACAAAGGAAGCTATTTGAATTTCTTATTGTAGCACAATTGGTGCGCCATCCTGTAATTTAGTGCAAAGAGATAGTAATAGACAGTAATAGGATGGTTTACTTTTTCAGTACTCCCTATACAAAATGGCGAATTCCACAAAATTTACTTACCGATCAAAATTCGTAGAATCTGTTAGCTCAAAAATTAGGTCAATCCTAGCATTTTGTGGGGTAGTTTCCCTACCCTTTTTACCTTAACTGTAACTTGAACTGTAATAAATATTTTAAATCGTTAAAATACCGTCGCGTCAGTTCACCGTGTTTAAATTTCTGTACTGGTTTGAGTTGCAACTGATACTCATTTACGTTAAAAAATAGTTATTAAATATTTCAAATTCAGTATATCACTTACATATATTGTTCTACATACTCGTATATCATGCATGAAAAGACTTCCTTTAATTAAAATGTAAAAAAAAAAAAAAAAAAATTCATTACCATTAAATTATATTGAAAATGTGTCAACTAACATTATTTGAACCAATTGTAATGAAATCGAACGAATTGTTTAAAATACCTGTTATAATTGGCTCAAAAAATACCATTTGATTTCACCAAATATTATTTTTGAAATATAGGGAATACAAAATGTTGTTCTTCGAGAAACGAGAGATGTCGGTTGCAATCTGGAAGTACGGAGTTTGAATAAAAATAAAGTTATGATATCATTACGATTGGTAATTGTAATGGAATTATCCGCACTTGATTTAAAATCTTTACCATTGGTAATGGTACCATTGGAGAATGGTAGTTAAGAAACTTTCATTACAGTTGGCTTCAAATAATAGTAATGAAATCGTCAGTTAATTGTTTTAAACAATGAAATGGGCTCAAGTATTTTCTATGTATAAACCATAATTTAAAAATGTTTTCTGCAAACTTTCGATTCTCTTTAAAAAATTATCGTAACTCTCCTCAACAATAAATCTATGTGAATTTCAAATTTATGTTAGCATTCCTTTAAACATCTGATTGTCGATACTGATACTACATTGATCTGCTCAACGGTCATTTGCCATAATGTTAACGGGTAGAACCATAAAGCTAAGATACAGCAACAACAATTGAAGCCAGTAGACGCATAATAAGTACATTTTAGTGTGATTTATTGGCACGCAAAAACATCAAAAGTCGCCTTCTAAGAATCATCCAAATATTTGATGTGGACGGACCAACAAAAAGCAAATCCACATAAAAATGTTAAATATCAATTTCAAAAACTTAAGAACACAAATCGAAGACCAAAAGTAAAAATTCCAGAATCACATCACGTTGAAAGGTTTTAAATAACGCAGAGTTGAAGAAACAACAGTGACGTTGAGATTATGGAAAATTATTGTAGCCAATGGTGCGATGATGTTTGGAGATGCAGTCATTAGTTTTGGCAGTGATGAAAGAAATTTCTTTAAAAAAAATTAAGAAAATGTATTTTCGGTTAGCTGATTAAATCCAATTGGCTAAGAATTTCAAAGTATTTATGACGAGAATAACTTAGCATTTGCTTTTAAAGAAACAAGTCATAACAACGTTTAGCTATTTTTGAAGCGAATATTTTTTTTTTTTTATTTTGGATGCCGTATGAACGTCAGCAGCTTTGAGTTCGTTTCGTTCCGTTTATTTAACAATCTTGTAATTTAAAGTCACCTGGCCAATATTAAGTAAAGTACAAAATACATAAAATAAATACTACTCCAATTAAAAGTTGAAAATTTAGAATACAAAAAAATATAACTTAGAATATAACATAAAATTAACTAGTAACCATGTCACTAGTTATGTGTGCAGTTGCTCCATCTTGCTGCAACCAAATGCTGTCGAAACGGATACGTTTCCGTCGTAGGTCTGGGTAAAACAACAAACTCCATCAACATCTTTAAATAAAGGTACCCATTGACAGTTACTATCACACTGTGGCACGATTCGTGCGCCACCCTGTATCTGAGGAAAAGAATGAGGCATACAGACCAACGCTGCAGTCTAATGTAATGCGTGCTATTAGAAAGCGTTAAAGCAAAAAGAAGAAAGGTTTGTGTGAGGGCGAGAATATAGAGAGTTATAGAGATACAAATGAAGACCGAAAATTTTACCTAAAGAAGCAAAGGGTATGGAACGAGACTTCCCTCCAATAGAGACAGTGGTGCAAATCTTATCACTGATAGTCTAAGTATGCTGCAGTCATTTCTACAAGCATCTAGTTTCGAATGGCAGTATAAGTCAAGAAATCACGGCAATTACTGACAACGGCACAAATTACCCAATACCGAGTCAAACGAGTTCAGAATAGTAGTACTGCGGCCCAATATCAACAAAGCCGCCCGTATTGGTGAGTCACCGGCAAAGTTCTTTAAGAACAGTGATGCTGAGCTGATAATCAACATACATCAGTTACTAAACACGATTTGGTTCAAAGAATGAATGCATTTCCGATAATTGAAATTTAAGTGTATTCAGAAAAGGCGATTCAAATGTGCGCCCCAACTATTGCGGTAAGGTTCCCCGCCGAAAGTGATATGTGAAAAACTAAATTATATTCCAACTGAATTTATAGCTTTATTGCTTTACCTGGTATATCAATAACGAATCAAATATTGACTACGGAGAAGTCCGCAGAAGGTCCAAAAGAAACAGATCGGCGAAAATCATCTTTTCGTCGACTATCAAGTTGATGGTCCGAAGGTAGAGAAACAATATGATGATCGAATATTGTATTCCGTCGATGGTTATAAACACGTATAAGGTGACCTGATTGGTACGAAGTTTTCAGCGAAGATAGGCTGTTTTGCACCAAACAAATATTTAGACAAAGCAACAGCCTATCGTGAGATATCTTCAACATGCTTTTGGAGGTATTTGCGAGGAAAGGACAGTTAAAACAATTGATGGATGCTTTATATAAAATCCATATGCCGCTTGCGTATGCTTATATAGACATTACTATATCAACATAGACATTACTGCCAGAAAATTGTGAGACGTTACAGCGGCAAACATCGAAAAGCAATCAACAAAAACAGGTCCGGACGTAAACGTGTCAAATTATTGTTACGACGAGCAAAAAGTCTACTGGTTTGGGATGCTGTGTTAATTTCGCGCAGCTTGACTCCGCGTTAATATAATAAATGATGTTAACCTAGAAATTAGAAGAATATTAATAAACTAATAAAATTGTCTCCATGAAATTAGAATAGCACTGCCATATGTTACTGCAACTTCCTCCAATATTAAGAGTAACTTCGCAAAATGGGTCTTGCGGTAAATCGGGACACTATTTGTTTGGACGTACAAAGAATCTACATATTTGCGACGTTGATAGATATATCCCCGCCGTGGTGTATGATTTTGTCGATTTTGGCTTCACTTTCAATAAAACTAATGGTGCCAGTCTAGAAATTACGAGAAGACTATTACTTCTATCGACGAACAAAAGCCCACCTCTTCCAAACATTAGACCTACCTGTCCTCCGAGGGCGGTCCCAAAACAGGCCGACCTGACGTATAGAAAGTGGCAGTAGTTGGGAAAAAAATTATTTTGGTGAAAAGTGGCAACCTTATAAAACATATGTTTTAAGTTTCAAGGCGTCAGTATTTTTATTTTGACCATCAAAAGTAAACGATTTCAGTAAATTTGTAAACATAAAAAAAATTAGTCACTACGTTGGTTATGTAATCCAATATTTCCATTTGAAAGGTATCAATGCAGCTAATATTAAAGCCGAGCTAGATTCTATTCTGGAGCAGTCCGCTTCTGCTTTTACAACTGTAAAATATTGGCTGGCAAAGTTTAAACGAGGTCGTACGAGCTGCTGAAGGTGCGTGAAATAGCTGAAACGATAGGCATTTCAAAAACTGCTATACATCGAATATTTCCCGAAGATTTGAAGATGAGAAAGCTGTGCGCAAGGTGGATGCCGCGCTTGCTTTTGATATAGCAAAAAAATAGTGCCGCAAAGATGTTTCAGTAGAGTGTTTGGCGTTGTCTCGCCGTAATAAAGCAGAAATTTTGCGTCGATCTACAGCCATGGATGAGACATGGGTCCACCACTTTACACCTGAGATAAAGGAACAATCAAACCAGAGAACCAAAGAAGTTGAGGACGGTCCCATTTGCAGGCAAGGTGATGGCGTCTGTTTTCTGGGTTGCGCATGTGATTATTTTTACTACTTATCTTCAGAAAGGAAAAACCATTAACGGCGAATATTGCGCTAATTCATTGCAGCGTTTAGGTGAATCAATTATGGAAAAAAGGCGCATTAGGCGAAAAGGAGGGTGTTGCTTCATCAAGATAATGCTCCAGTTCACACAAAATGAATAAAATGAAGTTCGAATCGCTTCACCATGCACCATATTTGCTAGATTTACCTCCCTCGGACTATTTTCTATATCCAAACTTAAAAAAATTGCTCGGTGGTAAAAGATTTGCCAACAATAAATAGGTGGAGTCTATGGTTGATGGCTATTTTAAGGAGTTTGACAGTTCTTATTATAAACAGGATATACGAGGTGTGATAAAAAAACGGGTTTTTTCAAATTTCGTGACTTACGTATATTCGATTTTCACATTTTTCCCCCTGTTATGTTGGTACACATGTCTGTTATATATGTTGACAATATCAGCCATTTTGGACTGTCAGTTTATTTTTGACAGATAAAAAGGTTAGTCGTGTTTTGGTGTGTTCTTCGAATTTTTACTATTTGAAACTGTATTAAGTTTTGTGTAAAAAATGAAATTAAATGTGCAAAAACATTTGAAATGTTGACTGTGGCGTTTGGCGATTGGTATAATCGGTTTAAGGAAGGCCGAGAAGATGTCAATGACGATGCTCGACCTGGTCCAAAAAAAGTACGGTCAAATGTGAAGGTTTTGCTCACTGTTTTCTTCGATTACAATTGCGTGGTGCATCATGAATTCTTGTCACAAGGTCGTACGGTCAATAAGGAATACTACCTTGAAGTTATTCGCCGTTTGCGCGAAACAATTCGTCAGAAACGCACAAAATTGTTGAAAAACCAATCATGGATTTTGCACCATGATAACGCACCAGGTCACACATCATCGATGCTTGTGCGTGAGTTTTTGGCCAAAAACAAAATCGCAATCATGCCTCAACCACCGTATTCACAGGACTTGGCCCCCGCTGACTGTTTCCTCTTCCCAAAACTGAACACACCGATGAAAGGAAAGCGTTTTGCTACGATTGGGGAGATAAAAGAAAAATCGAAACAGGAGCTGTTGGCGATACCAAAAAGCGCGTTTTAGAAGTGTTTCGTGGATTGGAAAAAACACTGGCACAAGTGTATTACATCTAAGGGGGACTACTTTAAAGAAAATAAAATAGAAACTGATAAATAAAAAATACTTTTTGGGAAAAAGTTGAAAATAACGGTTATTTTTAGATCACATATTGAATATCGTTGGAAAAAGTGTATCGAGCTAAAAGCACATTATGTTGAAAAGTAAAGAAAATTTTTTTCAACTTTTTTGCGTCTTCTTTGTTAGGTCGGCTAATTTGGAAACCGCCTCGACTAGACTATACGTATTAGAATCCTGGTTTACGTCACAAAAATTACACCGAAAATTATATGGAATCATGTGTAAAGCATGAATTGTAGAAGTTGTACATCGATATCAACGTGAAACCATCATTGTTAACAAATAGTAGCGGCTTTGTGTGTATCAAGAACTGTATAAGCTGTATAACGACCTCAATGTATTGAAGTGCACCAAAATATTTACACTAACTGTGTTGGCTGGAACTCTACAGTAGGTAAAGTCTTCCAAAATCAACTTGATGGATAACAAAAATTCCTTTTGGAAGAACTAGGCTTTTGGAATACTGCCAATACCTGGTGTGACGAATTGTAAGAGGAAATTCTTGAAATTCTTTTCTCCGTATTCCACATAATAGATGAAAAAAATGGCATTCTAGACGCCATCTAAACAAACAGTATTACATTTTTATTGTTAAGTTTAGTGATTAGTATGCAGTAAATTCCAAAAAGTAGAAAAATTGCTTTGATCCGGACAACTGAAAGCTGCATAAAATTAAAATATGTACTCGTGTATATATCTATAAACTACGCCCGCCCCGCTGGTGGTTGGTTTAACATTATTTTATAACGCTCATTATCTTGACGTTTTCCAGGTGTTGTTTACTTCCTCCTATCCTTGTGTACATAAATACACGAAGGCTTTATATAAATAGAAACAACTTTTGTTCCATTTCTTTTCTGTGTATAATTTGCAATAATTTCCCATAACAAAACCTGCAATAAGAATAATATTTGCCATCTATAGTGTGATGATGAAACAGTTGTTAAGGCATTCGCAGTAGAAACGTAATATAATGACAGATACTTGGACCTGCTTGCTTATCGGGGCTCAAATGCGATGCGTGTCTCGTGTCTCGTTTGTAGCAAGCGTGTAGTATTTTCCTCTTCTTCAAATACTTGCTCTCTGTGATATAACATTTCATCGCTAATTAATTGTTTGTTTATAGATTAAAAGAACCCATAATACGATCATATTTTCTTGTTAGTTTGTATTGTGGTAATCGATCCACTTGTATACGGTTAAAAATATATGCGTAATATCTTTACGAAACTTCGTAACTGGCAGTCTCAGTGGCAGCACAAAATGCCTGAAAGCTATTGTTGCGTGTTTACAGCAAGTCGGATAACTTGATATGATATTCTTACTATAGGTAGCTACAAATTGATTTAACGTAGTAAAATGGCAAACATACTCGTACATGATATTTGCAATCTGATGTCGATTTTCAGCTTGAAAATATTTAAATTTACATATTTCATATGAGACATCATAATTATTTCTGTAACAGATACTTTGCAATGACGTTCATTGCAGTTAGTTATTCCATACCTACAAACTATTGTACAACCATACCTACAAAATACCCATCCATCCATACCTACAAAAATTGTACAATCTTGTGTAATTTCTGATCTACGAGAGCGGTTCAAAAAACTGGTCGACCTGACAAAGAAGACACAAACAAATTGGAAAAAATTTTCTTTATTTCAGCTCCATACACTTTTTCCAGCGATATTCAATAGCTTCTGTACCCTGTTTATAGTAAGAACTGTCAAACTCCTTAAAATAGCGATCAACCGCAGTCTCCACCTCTTCGTTGTTGGCAAATCTTTTACCACCGATCCATTTTTTCAAGTTTAGAAATAGAAAATAGCCCGAGGGAGCTAAATCTGGCGAATAAGGCGCGTGATGAATCAATTGTTGATTGTTTTTATCTTTCTGAAGATTAATAATGCATAATCTTATGCGCATCTAAAAAAAACAGATGCCATGACCCTGCCTGGAATCCTCTCCGTCTTCTTTGAACACGATTTTCCTATTTCAATGCACTGCTTAGACTATTCCTTTGTCTCAGATATGAAGTGGTATGATGAAATAATTCGAACTTCAATTCATTAATTTTGGCCATCGGATCTGGTATGATGAAGTAATTCGAACTTTAATTCATTAATTTTGGACATCGCAATAGGGGATGTGTGAACTAGAATATTATCTTGATGAAACAACACCCTCTTTTTTCGCCAAATGTCGCCTTTTTTCCATAATTTCATCACCTAAACCCTGTTATAAACTACCATAAAGTTGACCGTTGATGGTTTTTTCTTTCTGAAGACAATAAATAAAAAAAAAATTTCATGTGCATCCCAGAAAACAGATGCCATGACTTTGCCTGCAGATGGAACCGTTTTCGCCCACTGTGGACATGATTCTCCCATTGCAGTCCACTGCTTTGACTGTTGCTTTGCCTTAGATGTAAAGTGGTGGACCCGTATCTCTTCCATAGTTATAAATTGACGCAATAAATCGGTTTTATTGCGGCGAAACATCTCTAAACATCCTACTGGAGCATCTTCACGACAGTTTTTTTCCTTTGTTGAAAGCATGCGCGGCACCCATCTTCAAATCTTTGGTCAATATACACGATGTATAGGAATTTTTGCAATGTCTATCATTTCAGCTAGTTCAAGCACCTTCAGCCAATGGTCATCCAACACCATTTTGTGGATTTTCTTAACGGTGTCTGGTGTGGACACCTAAATTATTCCACCACTATGGTGTTCGTCTTGGCAGCTCGTACGGTGATCCAACATCATTTTGTGACTTTTCTTAACCGTGTCTGGCTTTGACACCTCAATTAGTCGACGACTATGGTATTCGCCTTGGAAGCTCGTACGGCCTCGTTTAAACTCTGCCGACCAATATTTTACAGTCGTAAGCGTAGGAAAAGACTGCCCCAGAGTAGAATCTAACTCAGCTGTAATATTGGTTGGACTGAGATCTTTCAAATGGAGATATTGACTTACAACATAACGGTGACCAATTTGTTCATGTTTTCAAATTCTCTAAGATCGTTTACTTTTGATGGCTCAAGTAGAAATATTAAACAACGTGGCGCCTTGAAACATAAAACATATGTTTTATGAGGTTGCCACTTTTCAACAAAATATTTTCTTTTAACTATTGGCACCATCTATACGTCAGGTCGGCTAGTTTTGAACCTGGTACCCTGGTTCAACATATACCTTCAACAATTAGCCAGAATAACGCAATAGAAGTGTTTGCTTTTTCGGACGCTGTTACCAGAAAATTTAACAGTAGTTGTAGAAAAAGTGGGATTTCTAAAACGCAGTTATGTCATTCTTCTAACATAATGACAGAGGTGAGTTTCGGAAATCCAATATAATCATTGTCAAAGAAAGGTAGTTATTACACAATCTTTGTGCATTTCGTAATATAAATGTTAAAAACCCCACAAATCATTCCGCCTATAAGCTGTTTAATCAAAAATCTTCAAATCTTAAGAAACAACCATAATTATGAATCTCTGTTTTTCATCTTGTGTAGGTTTTTTTCTTTTTTGTTGAAAATCCCAGAAATAAAAAACCGTTAAAAACGGCCAAAAATAGTATGACATATTTATGTCCCTCTGCGTGTGCGTAGCTCCCAGTATTTGCAAATATGTTTTTGTTTTTAGAAAATATCATAAATTTTACTAACCCAAACAACATTCAACAACATTGAGCAGCAGCAACAACATCATCAACAACAACAACAAGTTATTCTATACGGCCCAACACACCGCATCGGTCCGACTATGGAGGGAGAGTGTGTTACATATCGAGCTATCCGCCAAATGTTAACCCAAAGTCGACCGCCAAATATGGCAGATCTCCTCTCAAGTTGTTTGTTGTCAGTCGCTCGTTCGCTCGTCCGATGGACGTCAAATCAAACCAAAAATAAAGGAAAAAAAACAGCAAAAAAAAAAAACTTTCTGCAACTGTCAATAACACAATATTATTGTTTTTTTTTTTTTCGTTTGTTTGTTATTTTCATCTTTTGTTGAAAAAGGAAATACTTGTTTCGATTCGAAAAAAAGGCGACAACGACTACTACTAATTCACAACCACTCAGGCCCACCACCAGCATCGACCTGAGCCTCTATGGAACGCTGGCAATTGGACGGAGCGCAACTATCTCAGCTGCCTCTGCTGTCATTGTTTGCTGTTGTCGCAACCTTTAAGTGCTCAAGTGCTGTCCAACATTTTTTATACGATTTGTTTCGAATTCATTCATCTCCGCTATTTTGGCTATCAATTGTCAATACTTTGCAGTATTGAAATATTGGTAGATTTTAGTAATTTTTTCCCCCGTTTGACTCAGTTAACTGCGACGAAGTGAGGCATCGACAAACGAATGGGCAGCAACAGCGTCAAGAGACAAATCACGGTCATGGGAGGGAGTCAATGGTAGTAGTAGTAGGTTCATTTGTTTGCTCGTTCCAACAACATATTTATTGTGTGTGTGAATTCAATTAATTTGCACTTACTATATATGGTCCGATTTAACTCAAGAAATTGTGTTAATTTCATATCGAAAATCATCCCACATATTTGGCATGAATTTATGGTTAATCATATCGTACGTCGTATCAATACTTTTGCTTTTGACATACCAACATCATATACAGGGTGTTGCTGGCAAATTATCTTAATTATCTTTCTAAAGAGTTTGAAAAATTACTAAACATTAACTAAATTTGTTACTCGGAATGTGGGATGTTTGCAATGTAGTAAACTTCCAAAGAGAATTAAAAAATTAAAAAAAAAAAAACAAAATTTACATTAATACAGGCTTATCCATTTTTCGGTTTCAAAAGTAAAGTTAAATAAAACACACATAAAGCTGTGATTTCGATGAAACCTTTCTTTCATTATAATGTTTGGATCTTGCCATTATGGATGAAATAAAATGCCATTTAAATGACCGCCTTTGGATTGGTTGCAATAGTGGATCCTTCTGAGATCCTTTTCTATTAATTTTTCGCACATTTCGGGCGGTATCTTGGCGTTAGCTTGACGAATCTTGGGTTTCAAATACGTCAATATTTGGGGATTATCCTCGTAAACACGGTTTTTAACACAGCTCCACAAAAAAGTCTGACGGCATCAAATCGCATGATCTTGGTGGCCAATTTCTGGAAACTTCTCATGCAATAAATAAAGCCAAAGTCGGTCCGTGTTGTGTGGCTCGTGGCACCGCTTTGTTGAAACCACATATCGTCCAGTTCATAATCTTCAATTGCAGACCAAAATCGGTCGGTTATGACGCGGCCATAGCCCTCTGAATTGACGGCAATGGCAAAGGCCCAGTGACACCTTCAAACCAGACGCGAAATAGTCACTTTTCCGGACAATCACTTCTGGATTGTCCGATCCCCATGTGCGATTTTGCTTGTTGACATAACCACCGAATGAGAAATGGCCTTCATCGCTGAAGAAACTCTGGTTCGATTGAAAGCCCACGTTTAAATCACTACTTTTGTAGAAAGTTTTAACTATTTTTATACGTTCTTCGGTTGTTAAACATAAATGTCATGCAAATGGTGGCGATGAATCTCCTTCAAACTTTTCAAGACTCTCAAAGACTGAAATAGTGTCAATTCGGAAGATCAGACGGCTTGAATTCCTGCATCAACACAATTTTATATGCTTTTAAATCAAAATCCCTACATAAAATATGCCAAGTTATTGCATACGATAAGCCCAGTCGTTGCGAATGTCTCCGAATCGATTTGTCGTGGCCATCGCGAACACTATTAGCTAATGCCGCTATATTTACTTCAATACGAACGGTATACAGTCTATTCGTATATGGTGGCATAATATCGAATAAAGTAATTTTGATTTCGAATTTTTCGACGGTATATCGAATTGTGTATCCTGTAGGCCGATTATGTTGAGCATAAGCCGCTCTAAGCGCTCGTAGCACATTCCTCGTAGAAAGCTAATATTCGTAATTTAGCTGAATAATTTGTGGACTCTTTGCTGAGTTAAATCTTCCCAATTATGAAATATTGAATAATCCTCAATAAAAATATCATTAAAATTTGACACTTCGATAATAGGCCATAAATTCTCAACTGTAAAAATACATCCAAATGAATCAGCCATTCTAACCAAGGTTGTGGAGTTCTGGTAAAAGTATTTAACTTCGCAATTTTAGAATTCTCCATAGCTACTGTACCTCTAACTTAAAACTATAAAAAATGGACTGTGGTCTTCTGAAATAATTTTGAAAAACCGACTCCAACTCTTTAATTTTATAATTTTTCACAGGCGCCCCCAATGTATAAAATGTAACACATGTGTAAAACTTACGTGACTTATTTTATAAACGAGACATCATTTCGTTTCTAAAGAACTTAATTCCCGCTGTTTGACAATAGGTGGCGCCAGCTGTAAGAGCTAGTCGATTCTGCCATAACCTAAAAGCCATGAGCCAAGCTTAGGCATATGCTTTAAAGACGGCGATTTCGATGTTGACGACCGTTCGCGTGAAGGAAGACGTAAAACGCTCGTAAACGTATCAAACGCAGGTAGAACTGCTTTCAGTATTAGGAGTTTACTCGCCAATCCATTTCCAAGTGATTGCATGCATTGAGAATGATTCAAAAGCAAAGAATTTGGGTTCCTTATGAGTTGAAGCCTAGGGACGTTGAATGTTGTTTTTTCATCTATTAACAACTGCTTCAGCGGCAAGAAAGGAAGGGCTTTCTTTATCGTATTGTAACGGGTGATGAAAAATGG
>JAHXMU010000568.1:626110-698030 GCA_019455685.1 Philornis downsi
CTGTATTTTTAGGGACCAGGTCGGTGTTATTTATTACGAGCTGTTGCAAGCCAAGCGAGACTATCACTGGAGATCGGTATCGACTTTAATTAATGCGATTGAGCCGAGCTCTGCGCGAGAAACGCCCACAATAGAATTTTACGAGGCACGAAAAAGAGGCAATGCTCGGCATCGGCCGTGACCAAGCCCGTTAGAACCTACCTGGAAACGTTGAAGTGGAAGTCTTACCCCATCCGCCATATTCTTCAGATATTGCGCCGTCCAATTATCACTTATTCCTTTTGATGGCACACGGTTTGACTGACCAGCAGTTCCATTCATATGACGACATCAAGGAATGGCTAGAATCGTGGATAGCTTCAAAAGGACAGTTTTAACGTGACGGAATTCGAGCTTTGCCAGGAAGATGGGAAAAAGTAGGGCAATACTTTCACTAAATCATTTGTAAAAATGTTTTTATAATAAAGTTGCATTTTTATAAAAAAAAAAAAAACAGAGAGAACTTTATTGTGCACCTAATATAGGTACAATTGGAATAGTATCGTAATTAGAATATTCTAGGGTCTGAAACAGCTGAACTAATCAATCAGGCTAACATATTTTGGTTTCCTGCGAATCTCTGCACTAATTTATTTCTACATTAAATTGTTCCTCTTGCTCGCTTTCATTATTTTATTAATTATTTCATTATTTTATTAATCAAATGATTATTTTCATTATTTTCTAGATCAAATAAAAGAAATACATTTCTGTAGGTGAACAAAGAGTTAAAAATGTTAGTAAAAACTGTAACTTTACAACTTTCCAATAAATTTTAAGTCAATTATAAATTCAATTGCGATTCCTGGTAAATCTGTCGAGTTCTGATTCTAGAATTCTTCATTACTGCATTTAACCGTGGTCGTACAATCATTTTTAATCGAATAAGTTTTTACAAAAGGAATAATAAAGATCATCTGTTGCATTAAAGTTGATTTTTTGATTTGCTACGCTTTATAGCGAACAAACAATTACTCTTCAATGATGTTAAAGTAATGAGCATTAAAAAAGAAAACTTAAATTAACGAAAACTGACTTCAACTCTAATCTACAAATTTATATAATTTTTTTCTCCATAATTCAATATTCCACAGAAATATGTACATATATATGACATTGTGTATCTAATTTTTGATCACAATGTAGAAAATGCCTTTCTTGGGTATATAAAGTTAAAAATCTGCTTGGGCGTATTGAAAATCATTGCAAGACACTTCCGCAGCGAAAACCAATGACAGTGACAGTGAATAAGCCGCGCCATGTATCCAAATATACAAATTGTATACAATAAAATTAAGCTGATAAGAAATTTTCTGCAAAAAGTATAATAGCACAAAAAACAACATTAGATTTCGACCGGTTGCGAGGATTAAAGTATTTGTTAGGGTTTAAGATAAAAGTTTGCATAATTAATTGAACAAGTTGAAATGAATGTTCTATTCCTATTGATCTTTGATATGAATCTTAGCAAAAGCGCAAACATTTATGGAATAAGTTTCAGAATTTGGGCGGTTTATAACTTATAACACCTGGACACTTGTTAAGACTTTAATACTTTTCACTCATGAGCTGTCTGTCATTTTATGAATATAATTTTAATAGAACAAAAAGTTTTTTTTTGTGGAGGGGTGGTTTACGATACGAAATCAAGAACTGAAAGTTCTACGAAATGCAAAATGTCAGCGAAAAATTACTTAGCTAATAAAAAATATATGTGTGGCAGAAATTTGAGTAAAAGCGAGTGTTGTGTTTAAGATGACCAGTTCAATGCCCGGCAAAATGGAAAACATTTCTGAAAACTTTTTCATATAGTATTCGTATGTTTTTTATAACATGGTTCTTAATACGTTTTATTTCAACATGCTTCGAAATGTACATGAACGATTAACTTTTTATTGACTGTCTTGCCACATTATCATTTAGTTATATTTTGCACAATGTTTTATTTAGAAAATGCTTAACTCTAAAATAGTAAAAACTAAAACAAAGGCAAGGTGTTGTACAAAAAAAAATTCACTATTTTGACAATAAGAGGGCGGTTCTATATTCGAACTGTCTATCGTACACTTTAAGTATTTGTCTGTTTCACGCTTGCTATTATTTATTGGAATGCCAAAAAAATTTGCAGTATTCTATGATTCTTGTCAAAACTGATGGCAACTTTATAAAACCTCGTAAGTTTCAAGGCGCCACGTTGTTTAGTATTTTTATTTGAGCCATCAAAAGTAAACGACCTCGGTGAATTTGTAAACATGGAAAAATTGGTCACCGTTATGCAATTCAATATTTCCATTCGAAAGGTCTCTATAGCTATAGCGAGCTATATTCTACACCGAAAAAGTCTACTCCTTCGTTGACGACTGTAAATTATTGGATAGCAGAGTTTAAACGAGGTCGCAAGAGCTGCCAAGACGAACACCGTACTGGTCGGCTAACTGAGGCGTTCACTTCAAACACGGTTAAAAAGATCTACAAAATGGATCATCCACATCGTTGGCTGAAAGTGTGTGTGCTAGCTGAAATGACAGGCATTTCAAAAAATGCTATACATCGTAAATTAACCGAGGATTTGAAGATGAGAAAGCTATGCGCAAAATGGATGCCGCGCTTGCTTTCAATAGAGCAAAAACAGCATTGTGAAGATGTTTCAGTAGAGTGGTTGGCAATGTTTCACGGCAATAAAGACGAATTTTTGCGTCGATTAATGACCATGAATGAGACATGGGTCCACAACTTCATACCTGAGACAAAGGAACAGTCTAAACAGTGGATTGGAATGGGAGAATCGTCTCCAAAGAAGGCGAAGACGGTTCCATCTGCAGGCAAGGTTATGGCGTGTGTTTTTTGGGATGCGCATGAAATTATTTTTATTGATTATCTTCAGAAAGGAAAAACCATCAACGACGAATATTGCGCTAACTTATTGCAACGTTTAGGTGGTGAAATTGTGAGAAGAGGTCGCATTTAAGGGATAAATAAAGTGTTATTTCATCAAGACAATACTCCAAGTCACACATCCACTATTGCGTTGGCCAAAATCAATGAATGCGAATCGCTTCATTACTCACTTTGTTCGCCAGATTTAGCTTCCTGGGACTGTTTTTTATTTTCAAACTTGAAAAAATGGCTCGATGGTAAAAGATCTGCCAACAATGAAGATGTGAAGTTAGCGGTTGACGGTTATTTTAAGGAATTTGACAGTTCTTACTATAAACACGGTATGGAAGCTATTGAATATCGCCGGTATATCGAGCTAAATTATGGAGATTATGTTGAAAAATAAAGAACATTTTTTTTTTTTCAAATTTTTGGGTGTCTTCGATTTACCATTTTCCTCCTTACTTGACTCAGACCTTTACAAAAATGCAAAAGGATATATGTAAGCCAGCTAGCCTTTCTAAAATTTCTGCACTGGTTACATCTTTGGATCAATTATTTTCTTTGTATTGCTACTAGTGGGTGTTGTCATACGTATTTGTGGCTTTGATTAAATTGTTGTAACTACCGGAACTAGGAGCTAAAAATAACGATCAAGATCTTATTATTAATAAGAACAATTTGCTATAATTCGTTTGTGAATTACAGACTTTTAGCTTGAATGCCTAACCAGGGCTTTGTGAAATAACGTCCGAATATTCCACTTATTACTTTAGACTAATCGATCTATTCCTCTATCCCAGTTCATACAGTATATAATGAGAATTAATTTGTTTCTTGGTACTCGAATTACCACTGAATTGTTACAAATTATATTCTGCTCTTCATTTATATACCTACCACCACCTACCTTATAGTGTAGGGCATACTAACTTACAGCGGGTACTCATATTCTATTGTTTATTAATAATTATCATATTTTCTACACGTGTAAAAAACCACATACCTATCTCTGAGACGTATGTAATTCAATTTACACTCATTAATTATATTACCGATATCATTTACATCACTCCACATTTAATTAGCGCTTTTCATTCACTGAGCATCACTGGGAGATGTTCATAAATAATTTCGCTTAGAAACCACATAAAAGCACACGCTGAACCACAAACCTCAGACCGCAAAAGCGCAACAAAACTAATTCAATGTTAACGCCTCGTTCTCCTCAAGATCATGGGGAAACTTCAGCGGGCCACTGGTGGCACTCTTCCATGGGCTGTCAACAAAGTAATGCCTGTACCGGTCACCATCGTCGCTATCGCTCATCGACAGCATTTAACAGACTTGAAGTATTTCAAATGCTTAATAAATTTAGGGCTAGCCAAATAGTAAGTAAATAATTGACAAGCGGTAAACCAGAATTAATGTGTATCGTATACGCAAATGCAAATAATAGAAGGGTTTAGAAATTGATAAAAAAAAATAAATTAAATAAATTTGTCATTGAATTCCTTGGAACAGGGGAGGAAATTTCTTACTATTTTCAGGCTAAGTCTTATGAATCACATAAACTTTTACTACATATCCATTACTGGAAATTATTGCAGGCAAATAATGAACCAACTGCCCCCTATAAGAGGATACATGCACTTTAAATGTCCGTTAGGTCAAAACAATTTTTTATACATTTGGGGCTTCAATGAAATTCGGCACTTTGTTTTCCTGCCACAGAAATTGACGGTGCTAAGGAGTTCGCATAACATTTATTAAGAATATCTTAAAACATTTGTTTTAAATTCCACAAAGTTACCTGAGGGAATATTCAGCTTCATTTGCTTTTGTAAAAGGTCTACACTGTATGTCATAAATAATAGATTAAGAGCGTGCCGTTTGTTTATACCTACCACTATAGCAGGACGGCTATACCAACTTTATTGCTGCGGTTATTATGTCTACAAAATATATGTACTTGAGATGTATTTTGTGGCCAACCGTAGCGCCATGGTTAGTATACTCGCATGATCGCAGGTTCAACTCCGCATACCTATCATTAATTGAGTGCCGGTTTCAGACGAACACTTCGAGTAGTTGAGTAATTGACAAGCTTCATAAATACTTCTCGAACTTTAACGTCCGCAATCGTTGTTAAACTGTAGGTCCCTAAAAATATAAGGTGGCGCATAATGAACGTTAAGATTTGATCAGTGAATACATTTTTTGTTTGTCTTTTTTTTTCGTCTCTTTACAGAATCTTTAACCAAGTAATACTTGGGAAATTTATGATGGAAATGCTCAGCACAGAACAAAAAACCAAAGTTGTTCAATTTTACTTTGAAAGTCAGCATTCGATTATTAAGATCATATAGAAATTTCTTTCATGTTCGAAATGCTCCCAGCGCTCCAACAATTCACCGATTAGTTCAGCGTTTTGGGCAACAAGGAGCTGTCTGTGATCTTTTACGCGTGCTGGAAGACCTCGTGCAGTTCGAAATAAAGTGACTATTGCTCGAGTGCAAGCAAGTATTGAGGAAAACTTCCACTAGGCGATGTTCTCAGCAGTTAGAGATGTCTAGGCGATCTTTGTAAAGAATTTTACATATGTTACATCTTTCCCCATATAAGATGCAGTTGGTTCACGAGTTAAAACCAAATGATGCACAAGAACGCATTCAATATAGTCGCCGTGACGTTACTTATGCGCCACCCTATAGAATACGTGTAAGTTAACTGAATGTAAGAAGCTCTCCCATGTCTCATTCATGAAATGCACGGGAATTTGCTTTGTTATTTTGCTTACTTCAGATCTATGCCGAAGTACGAGGGCGGTCCCAAACGAAGAAGACACCAAGAAGTTGAGAAAAATTTTCTTTATTTTAAAACAAAATCTCCTTTTAGCACGATACACTTTTTTTCAGCGATATTCAAAAACTTCTATATCACCTTTATGGTCAACCTGTCAAACGCCTTAAAATAGCCATCAACCAAATCTTTTACCACCGAGACATTATTTTAAGTTTTGAAACAGAAAACAGTCCGAGGGGGAGCTAAATCTGGCGAATAAGGTTCATGATGAAGCAACTGGAACTTTAATTCATCAATTTGGGCCAAGCAATAGTGGATGTGTGAACTGGAGCTTTGTCTTGATGAAACAACACTTTCTTTTCCGCCAAATGCGACATTTTTTCCATAATTGCACCACCTAAATGCTGCAAAAAATAAGCATAATATTTGCCGTTTATGGTTTTTCCTCCCTGAAGATAACCAATAAAAATAATCCCATGCGCATCCCCAAAAAACAAACTGCAGATAGAACAGTCTTCGCCTTCTTTGGGCACGATTCTTCCATTCCAGTCCACTGCTTTGACTGCTCATTTGTCTCAGGTGTGAAGTGGTAGACCAATGTTTCATCCATAATTATAAATCGACGCAAAAATTCGGCTTTATTGATGTGAAACCTCGCCAAACGGTCTACTGCAACATCTTCACCACGCTATTTTTGCTTTATTAAAAGCAAGCGCGGCACCCATCTTACGCACAGCTTTCTCATCTTCAAATCTTCGGTCAATACATGATGTATAACAATTTCTGAAATGCCTATCAGTTTAACTAGTAGCTCACGCACCTCCAGTCGACGATCATCCAATGTCGTTTAGTTTGTAGAGGACACCTCAATTGGTCGACCAATTGTTCGCCTTGTCAGCTGGCACGGTCTCGTTTAAACTCTACTCCCCAATACTTTACAGTCGTAAACGAAGGAGCAGACTCCTCCAGAGTGTAATCTAGCTCGGCTTTAATATTGGTTGAACTGAGACCTTTCAAATGAAATTGTTGGTCTTCGCGGAATAAAAAAAAGGTGTTTTTGTTTTTTCACAGATTTCCCTTTATTTAAGTATGTCAGGCACAGAGTTTTGCGGAGGTATGGCGGTGGTTCAGCTGTTCCATTAGGAGAATTGCGCCACAGCTGATTGGAGGTGGCTTCTTCGCCCCGGTTTGTGGTTTTGTAAGGTGGCCGGTTGCCTGTCCATGGCAATATTCCGGGCATCCAGATGCAAAATGGGTGCCTTCACATCTCCACGAGTATGGGCCTTCAGTCGGGTGACGGCACACACCAAAATGTCTTAATCTTACAATAATGTAGATTTGTAACTTTGGGATGGGTGTGTGCTGGTGGTGTCTGTCGGCAATTGGGCAAGGCGGATATGAATGAAGTTGGTCGAACGTAATGAAAGCATGTAAAGAGTCATGTGATGGTTGGCAACACCATCCAAAAGGTGATGCCCAAAACCAGGGATGGCCGTGGAATGAGTAACATATCTGTGCGGTCGGGTAACATCTCTGTCGGGTAACATCTCTGAGAGTAAACGTCTCTGTGCGAATGTCAAAAAGCCAGAAGATTGTTTTTATATATTACATAGAAACTGTTGCAAATTGAAGAGATAGAAAAAAAATTGTAATGGAGGAGACAGAAACGGCATCTCGATGGAGGTATAAAAGGAAACAACGGGAAGTTTAAAGGAAAGAAAGTTTTAAGGAGTGCTCGGGACAAGTCTCTGGTGGTGGAAGTATAATTACTTATCTGCGAACTGAAAAAGAAACATACCAAGAACACACAAAAAAAAAAAACTCAATCAGCACAACCGCCCAAACAAAGTGAATCGGTTGATTTAAAATAAATAAAACCAGTATCATGGAAAGTCGTTCCATTTAAAACAGTGTGTTTTGAACAATTTTTATGCCAATTAATGCCAAAAAAATAAAAAAAAACTCCGCAAAGCCGAGCGTGAGTGAAGGAAGAAAGCCCTTGCCAGAAAAGAGGCTCCAAATAATCACCCCGCAGACAAGGCGATTGAGGGTAAAGACCGATCCGCACACAAATAGAGACGAAGGTAATCAAAGTCCGAGTAATTTATATTTAACCCTGGGGAAAATAACCCGTAAGGATAATACCCAGTGGGCCCAGATGCCAAAGAACTAAGAAAAAATAGAAACAAAGATACAGAAAGCAGAGAGGACGGTAGATTTAAGCTAGAATTAAGTTAGACTAAGGAAATAGGAGTGTGTTATGTGTTTAAGTGTTTGAATTGTGAGAAAAAAGTTTTACCAGGCGTAGCGAAACGAGGGCTGTAGATTCCTGTCAAAAAGACGTTTTAGAAGTGAAATAGTGTTTTTTTTTTTTTTTTGTTATTTTGACGAGAATTCCTCGTAGGACTGCTAACAGAGCTCTATTAGTTAGGTGAGAAAAATAGTAATTTTTTTTGCGAGCCGGAAAAGAGCCTGAAAATTCACTTTTTAGAGCGGATATATATAAGGAATTGATGCACTCATCAGCTCAATTAAAGAAAAGTGTAACGACTGGTATTAGTTTTTTTCAGTGTTTGTCTTGTGTTATTGTGTTTTTAGTTCATAAGTAAATATATATTGTTATAATAAGCAAAAAATTCGCGAATGTGTGTCGATAGGGTTAATTTTAAGAAATTTTCAATAATAAATATGTTTAAGGAACATTGAAAAGAATAAAAAAAAAAAAAAAATGTTGGCTTAAGCAATTTATTTTGAAGGGGGGATTGATATGGATCATGTCGTAAAAATCGAGTGGTGAATGTGCAAAATGGAGCCCTGCGACAAACGTTTAAGAATCCTAGGGTCAAGGAAGGGTGGGTAGAGTGAAAGGCCGTCCATCAAGGCCTATGTGACGAGCTAGTGTTCTGTATTGTTCAGATTTTTATTTTTTTTTTTGCGACGTAACCTTTTCTTTTGTGTTGTGTTCTGTGCCAGGGAAGAGGGCGGGTTGGAACCTATCCTGAGGCAAATGAGCTACCGGTCAGCCAACTCCTAGCGACTTAATTTGGAACATGATAGACTCTCAGAAGTTTCCTAAAATGTTTGCATTTACTCGTGTTTTGATTGTTATCGATCGATAATAGGCTTAATTTTGAAACTCATATTGACCCTGTGCGCACCAAAGTACGAGTATATGGAGTATTACGTAGCCTCTACTCAACCAATATTTATCTGCCAATTTGGGTCAAATATAGACTGGTTTGGGCGCTTCTAATGCCTCAAATTATTTACGGGCTAGAAGTGGAGATGGGGACAATATCAATGAATGTTTCGAAATTGAAATTGGCAATAAATGCAATTGCAAAATTTATTTTCAGTATAAGTAGGCGTAAACATATTTCCGTATATGTGACAAGAGTATAAGATTGCTCCTCTTTTAATAATTTTGTGAATTATCGCAATGTAATGATTTCTTATAAGATCGTCAAAAGTGGAGTGCCTGTTTCACTATGGGTTGTTTCGGTTTTTTTCACGCCCAACAAGAAATATACAAATCATTGTACCTACAATTAATAATTAGGCATTTGGGAGGTCTTTCCTTATTAGGATTGCTCGATATTGAAACCATTTGCCAAATGATTTAAGAGTATTCTCTTATTATAGCGGTGTTGTTTGTCCAAGGATTTTTCCACGCTTCTCTTCAATGAAAATTTAATAACTGCATGAGTTCGTTTACCATTGTTACTAATAAGGATCGATATAACTTTCATTTAATTTTGTTTGATATGCATTTTTGGCCTTAAAGGCTTAGTATTACTGTTTTTTGGATATTTATTTATTATATTATTATTATTATTTTATTATTATTATTATTATTGTTATTATTATTTTATTATTATTATTTATTATTATTAATTGTATATATGTATGTACAAAATTTCACTGGGGAAATGTGCAAGTTCAATGTATGAATGTATGAAAACACTATTTTAACACATCCACTTATTTTTACAGCATATTCTTTCACTTAGTTCATGGTTCTTTTATGTTTAATCGATGGTGCTTTCTGTGTGTTGTTTGTGTTATCATACGTAAGGATGTCCATTTGGGCAGAAGTCCACGAGGGTTTTACGTGAGTCTCGCCGCGCACCTTACCCACGGTGTGCGACACACTGGGCATATTACAATGCCATTGCCAACGCCCCCCTATAGGATAGCCAAGTAAAACTTGGACTATCTAGGAAAAGGGGCTGACAATTTTGTTACTAAAGCAATTATCAACCTTTTCTTCCAGCCAGGAGATACCAAATTGATTGTGCTAGTATGGAACATAATCCCCATTGGCGAAGGTTAGGCCTATCTTACCACCTCTGTACTCTATGGGTCGGTACACCCAGCCAGCCAGTCACACCATATGATTGAAGATTAGACGAAGGCGATTGCAGAAATATAAAAAAAAAATTTGCCACGCCCCAAATATATCATACGCAAGGATGTCTATTTGGGTAGGTCGGAAACAACCCTAAGCCAATCGCACCGAACGATCGAAGTTTAGTCGAAGACAATTCCAGAAAAACCAAAAAATTTTTTGCCACTTCCCAAATTTGTCATACGCACTAATGTCTATTTGGGTAGGTCGGAAAACAACCTAAGCCAGTTACACCATACGGTCGAAGATTAGTCGAGGACGACTCCAGAAATGAAAAAAAAAACTTTTTTTTTGCCACGCCCCAAATTTATCATTCGGAAGGATGTCCATTTGTGTAGGTCGGAAGGAAACCTAAACCACTCACACCATACGATTGAAGATTAGTCGACGACAATTCAAGAAATACAAAACAAAATTTGGCCATGCCCCCCACAATACCAATCTTTCGTTTTTTTTTGCATATTGCGGCCGTTTGTAACGTTTCATTGCATATGGTTTGACAATAATTACAATATGTTTCTTGGTTATTTTTGACTAATACGTCAAATTCTAGTATTGACTTCTGGTGCAACAATAACTACAATTGACAATAACTACAGTTCGTTCTTTAGTTACTTTTGAAATTCAATATTGATCTCTGGTATCTCGAATCTTACACCTCTTAATGAACTTTTCTTTTTGTTAATGTAAACACTTTAAAATTTTATGAAGTTTTTTTGAGTTGGAAGTATTTATTTTTATTCACAAATATCAAAGCTATAGATGAGTAAAAAGTCAAAATATACTGATATCTTAAACTCCACTATGTACAGCTACATGAATTCTCGATTGTTGCAATCATTAGTTTCTAGTGAAAAAAGAGCATCCAGGGAAATTAAAGTATCCGTTAATCGCAATGTAGAAGTGGCGAAAAATTTAATAATCATAGATAAATTTAACATTGGATTGTTGTGGAAGGGATGCTTGTTTTTCATTTTTTTTTTCATTGTTTTTTCATCAGATCCTCTTTAGCAATTAAAATTCTTTACATCATTTGCAAGGGCAATGTTATTCTTCTAATCTAATATTATTATTAATGAACAATATTAAAAAGAAACAAAATTTAAAAATGTTTAATATTCTTCCTTTATTTCATTGGTCCTTTTTGTGTAATTAAAAAGAACTTTCAAAAGAGGGGAAAATATGCTTATTTCCCATTTGTGAAAGCTTTAAAAACAATGTTCTTTGGAATGACTTCCACTTTTTTTGCTGATTTCATTTGCTTTTTCTTGGTTTGCTTGTTATTTTTGTGAAATTTACTACACGGCACACCGTAATTATGATCCTTTATCTTCCAGTTCCCTTTTCACGCTTAAATTTTGGAAACAACTTGGATCTATTTTCCATCTCTTAATGTACGAACTGCAACGCGAAATAGTTTTATTTCTGCAAATAACACATACCGATGGTTTGTAATTAAGTACACATGACCGAAGTTATCGATCAGGTTCTTCATATAAAGGGTGTCCCAACAAGAATGCAAGATTTAAATTTGGCGCCATTCGAAGTGTCATTGTTTGACATTTGAACAATTGTTATTGTTTGCTAGTAGAAGGTATGAGGTTAGTAAAAATGGAGCGTTACACGAATGAACAACGCATTCTCATTGTGAAATTGTTTTACCAAAATGGTGAAAGTTTTGCGGCTACAGTTCGCCAATTGCGATCAATTTGGGGTCACAATAATGCTCTAAAACAGTCAACTGTAAAGAGATTAATGGATAAATTTGCCAAAACTACATATAGATCTGTTAATGATGTAAAAACAACAACGCGCCTTCGACCAGGTCGATCGACCGAAAATGTCGCAGCTGTACGTGATGATGTCACTCAAACTCCATCCACCTCAATTCGACACCGAGCTCAGCAAATTGGTGTCTCCAAATCCACTATGCAGCGAATTTTGACAAAAGATTTGCATCTTCGTGCATACAAAGTTCAATTCAGGAATTCAGGAATTGAAGCCAGCTGACCATGGACAGGGAGTTCGTTAATTGGGTATTGGAGAGACAACATGAAAATGCTGACTTTGCCGATAAAATCTTCTTCAGTGACGAGGCCCATTTCCATCTTGATGGCTTCGTCAATAGGCAGAATTGTCGCATTTGGAGTGAAGAAAATCCTCGAATTATTCACGAGCCACTGTGTGGTGTGGATTTTGGGCTGGAGGAATCATTGGACCTTTTTTTTATGAAAATGAAGCATGTAAAGCGCAAACAGTCAATGATGTTCGGTATCGTGAAATGATAACCAGTTTTTTCGTACATAGAATTGATGAAATGAATGTGCAGGTCATGTGGTCCCAACAAGACGGCGCCACATGTCATACAGCCAGAGAAATAATTACCAGTCGTGTTGTTTCGCGTTTTGGAGACCAGAATTGACCGCCTAGATCCTGTGATTTAACACCATTAGACTTTTTTCTTTGGGGTTTTTTGAAGTCGATGGTTTACGCGAATAAGCCGACGACGACTCATGTCTTAAAAGAGGAAATTGGACGCTGCATTAATGAAATACCGCAGCATTTATGCAAAACGGTCATTGAAAATTTCATTAAAAGATCGCGTGTCTGCCAGCAAAGCTGCGGCGGCCATCTGCCCGATGTGTTGTTCCATACATAACCTTATTCTGTCTACTTTACGATATAATAAAGTTTCACGACTTTTTTAGATATCTGTGCTTTATTTAAAATGTAAATCTTGCTGTCTTGCTGTAAATTGCTGTCTTCTTGTTTGGACACCTTTTATATTATATTTTGCTTTATTTATTGGAGAATTTTTTTAAATACGGTTTATCAGCATTTGGAATTTCTTATCAGAATCATAATGTGGGTCCAGAGGACGCACTAACATTTTTCTAATTGTTATTTTGGCAACTATAGGAGTATTTGTATCTTCTCACAACTCCTGTACCTGTATCTTCTCACAATCCCTGTAATCACTTGTATGTAAAGAAATAAGCTTAAGCATGTTTGTTAACATTCAATATAAATTTCTTTATATTAAAAATATTAAATGACTTGTCTATTTATTCATTGGTAATTTTGATTTTCTTTTTTCATTATCAATTGCATCAAAAAGAATTCGATTTATCTTAAATACTCTCTGCTGGTTTTCTCTGCTTTCTTTCCAAATCGCAGTAACAATAAAAGTTGAGACAAAAGTTTAAATAATTTTTGAATGCGGAAAGAACAAGCAAACCAAAAGAAAACACAAAAGAACTGAAGATTACAACAAAGATTGAACTCATGTAGTTATAACTATTCGAGTTTAATATATCAAAATTTTGTAATTATTTAAACGTCTTTAATTTTGGTAGTTGTGAATGGAAATAAATACTTCTAACGCAAAAATTTCATAAAATGTTATAGTCTTTAATTCTTAGAAAAATTAAGGTCATTAAGGGGGGTAGGAATTGAGATACCAGAGGTCAATACTAGAATTTGACGTCGGAGTCAAAAATGAACAAAGAACGTAATGTAGCTGTTGTCGAACCATGAACAACATGATATGCGAAATCTTACAATCGGGTTTCAAATAGTGACTCAATAAAAAAAAAATAATAAAAAAAATATAAATACACAAAAATAAAAAAAAAAAAAAATTAAAAAAAAATTTTAAAAAAATATAAAAAAAAATTTGTAAAAAAAATATAAAAAAAAAATTTAAAAAAAAATATACAAAACTTTAAAAAAAAATATATAAAAATGTAAAAAAATATTAAAAATATATATTAAAAAAAAAAAACAATATATATAAAAAAACAATATATAAAATAAAAGCAACATATAAAAAAAAAACAATATAAAAAACAATTAAAAAAAAAACAATATATAAAAACAAGCCATATGAAAAAAGCATCGGTATTTGGGGACGTGGCAAAGAATGTACGGCATTTGTGGAATCGGCTTCGACTAATCTTCAACTGTATTTGGTGGCTGGCTCTTCCACCCTAATATCCATCTCATTTAAGCGATATTCAGCAAAAAAGGAAGTTAAATGGCTCAGAAGGATTCAAATATTCTTACTTCCAAATGAACAGAATGTCTTAGTCTATACCGGAAAGTTTCAGAAACTTTTAAGATTTCGTAACCGAAACAACTCAGACAGTTTTGTGATTGCTTTACTCAGTATACTTTAAGAGCGCATCAAAAAATTAACTCTAGCAAATAGAAAATATGCCATATTTTACGGAATTTCCTCGATAAAAGCGAAACGGAAAATGTGAATAATGTTTATGGTCCTGATGCAGTAACAGCCAACCAAACGCAATTTGGATTTCATCGGTTCCGTTCCGTTTATTTTGATGCCAGAAAAAAAAAAAAACTTTGCGGTATTCCATTAAAAACATTTCTTTATAAAAACAAATAACTTTCTATAAAAACTTGCAGTGTTCTATGTAAACTTGTAATTTACTACAAAATGTTAATGTAGTTTTCTATAAAAGCTTGCAGTTTTCTGTAAAAACTTTTAGTTTTCTATAAGAACTTGTAGTGTTTTATAAAAACTTGTAGTTTTTTATAAAAGCTTGTAGATTTCTATAAAAACTTGCAGTGTTTTATAAAAACTTGCAGTGTTTTATAAAAACTTGTAGTTTTTTATAAAAATTTGTAGTTTTTTATAAAAACTTGTAGTCTTCTATGAAAACTTATAGTTTCCTATAAAAATTTGTAGTTCTTTTTATAAAAACTTTGGAAAGTCAATTGCCGAAAATGTTAAGAGGAATGGATATGGTAATAACAGAATCCACATTATAAAAAATGCCGCACGGAACCGCATGAATAAGGCTGGATACGAGAAAAAAGCTCGATGATGTATGGTGGCCACAGGAGTTAACGTAAAAACACCCCCATTGACCGAATTTCCATTCGCGAATCGCTCCTGAATCGCTACAAGATTGACCCATTTATGAAGTGGATGATAAATGATGGCAAAAAGTGGATCATTAACGGCAACGTCAAGTGATAACGGTCGTGATTGAATCACGATGAGTTGTCGCAATCGATGGCCTAACCAGAGTTAACGGAAAGGTTATGCTGTGTGTTTGGATGCCGGTACTGTCTACAATTGGACAATCTGAAGTAAACAATTGCTCAGAAACGGCCAGCTTTCGCCAATAAAAGAGAAATTATACAACACCAGGTCACATACATATTTCAGTAGTAATTCGTCAGAAACTCCGGGAGTTAGATTATCCTCGATTTGGAGATTCTTGTGCGTCCACCTTATACGAGTAGTCCAGATCCGACCGCAAGCGATTACCATCTGTTCCTGTCTATGGCAAATGATTTTGCTGGTGAAAAATTCGTCTCAAGAGGAGCTTGTGAAAATCGACAGTCATAGTTTCTTTTGTCAGAGACAAGGGTTTCATTGAGAGAGGCATAATGGAATTGTCTTCAAAATGGCAACAAGTTATCGAGCAAAACGGTGCACATTTGGCCTAAATCGATTTACTCTAACTATGCCAAATATAACCTCCAATGTCATGCAAAATAATGGATTTCTTCCATTATTGCAAAATAATGGATTGAATGGATGAATAATGGATTATCCATTGCAAAATAATGGATTTCTTACACCTTAAAATGTGTTTTTCTATTGCGTCAGCTTTCGTATGATATAGAAGATAACATTTAAAAGTACGAGGACATTCCCAAAATTAGCCTGATATATAAATAGTGCCAGTAGTTTCAAAGAAATAATTTGGGTGAAAAGTGACAAGCTTATAAAACATATGTTTTAAGATTAAAGACGACACGTTGTTTAGTATTTTTATTGGAGCCACCAAAGGTAACGATCTCACTGAATTTGTCAACATTGAAAAAATTGGTCACCGTTATGTGATTCAATATTTCCATTTGAAAGGTCTCAGTCCAACCAATATTACAGCGGAACTAGATTCTGCTCTGTAGAAGTCTGTTCCTTCATTTACGACCGTAAAAAATTGGTTAGCTGAGTTTAAACGAGGCCGTATGAGTTACCAAGACGGACACCGTAGTGGTCGACCAATTGAGGTGTCTACGCCAGACACGGTTAAGAAAATCCACAAAATGGTATTGAATGATTGTCGGCTAAAGGTGTGTGAGCTAGCTGAAATGATAGGGATTTCGAAAACTGCTATGCATCGTATTACTGACCCAAGATTTGAAGATGAGAAAGCTGTGCGCAAGATAGCAAAAACAGCGTCGTGAAGGTGTTTCAGTAGACTGTTTGGCGACGTTTCACCGCAATAAAGCCTAATTTTTGTATCGATTTATAACCATGGATGAGACATGGGTCCATCACTTTACATCTGATGCAAAGGAACAGTCAAATCGGTGCACTGGAATGGGAGATATGTGTCCAAAGGTGAAAACCGTTAAATCCGCTGGCAAGGTGGAGGTGGATGGCATCTGCTTTTTTGGGATGGGAATATCTTCCTACTTCCTACTACTGTGCAAAGGAAGTAAATATGGTTCCATCTGCAGACAATGTCATGGCGTCTATTTTTTGAGAGGCGCATTTTTATTATCTTCAGATAGGAAAAAACATCAACGGGGCGAATATTATGCAAATTTGTTGCAGCGTTTACGTGATGAAATTATGGACAAAAGGAAAACGAACGAAAACGAAAGTGTTGTTTCATCAAGACAATGCTCCAGTTTATACATCCATTATTGCGTTGAGCAAAATTGATGAATTAAAGTTCGAGTTGCTTCATCACGCACGTTATTCGCCAGATTTAGCTCCCCCTCGGACTATTTTCTATTTTCAAACTTGAAAAAATGGCTCGGTTATAAAAGATTTGCCAACAATAAAGAGATGAAGTTTGCGGTTGATGACTATTTTAAGTAGTTTAACTGTTATTTAAAGCAAAAGGGGTGTAGAAAGCTATTGAATGTCGCTGGAAAAAGTGTACCGAGGTATAAGGAGGTTATGTTGAATCATAAAAAAAATTTCTGCCAACTTTTGTGTGTCTTTTTTGTTAGGTTGGCTAGTTTTTGGACCGCCCTCGTAACTATGCAAAATAAGACCTTCAATGTTATATTGAAATATTGAGTTTTGTTTTTCAGTAAAAATACCAGACTTTTGTTTTTGCTACACCTTAAATTTACTACTAAGTTTTAAAATTGTTTTCTTTTTCTATTGCACCAACTTTCGTATAATTATATAGAAGATTAAATTTAAAAGTAATATCCGTGTGAATTGGTCCACCACTATATTCTACATGTTATTAATGAATACAATATCAGAAATAAACTCTAGACGTAATTAAGGGCAAAGTTCTTTTTATGGAAATTCATCATATGTTAGCGTGTAAACTCTGCTGTTGTGATCTTTGACAGAAAGACAAATAAATAAAGGCATTAAAAACTTACCACGTTATTTCTGTGTGTGTTCTCTGTGTGTTTGTGTATTTATTACAGATTCTATGTGAGTGCGAGCGTTTATTTTGAAATATTGCCAAAATCTTTAAAGTGCAGTAGAACAGGTGGTGGTGGGCTTGTTTGCTTTTGTGACAAAACCAGAAAGACGCCAAACTTCTTTTTTCCAAAAAAAGAGAAAAAAAATCGCTAAACCACACAAAGACAGACAGATGGACAGACTCTGTGTGCTCTCGAAAACACGCATGAAACCGAAACCAGAATAGTTAATATGCAAATTGTAACAAATTTGCATTTGATTTTCATGCGCTTATTCTATTCTATTCTTTTTTGATCGCTCTTTATATTTTATTGAAGGCTACAACACGCAAATTAACAGTTTTCAATACGGGTGTTTGAACTGTTTAGTTTTCGTTTCGATTTTTCCACATGTTCACAAACAATTAAGTTCACATTTACCAGTGACGCGTTTAATGGCATTAATTCATATTTTGATTTTTGCAGTCAGTGGCAACTCTGCTTTCGCTGCACTTTGCAACACTTTGGGCCTCGAATATTTCTTCTGCCATCTAATATTGATTTGTTGTAATTTCGAAAATCTCAACAATTATAATATTTGCACGCAAAATAATAATAAAATATCGATCACCATTCACTGATCACAAGAAAACAAAAAATAAGACAGCGCTTGCAACACTTTAAACTGCACTTTTAATGCAATCGTTTGATTCACTTTGCAATTTCGTAGATTTTAGTTTGCATATGAGCAGATTATTTATTATCCATTTATTATCGGTATGTGCATGTGTGTGTGTATGGCAATTAATGTAAATTTTATAATTAATTCTATCTCTTAGATTAATCGATTCGTTTGTTATTCGATAATTGCTTTTTTATTCATTCCATATGTTATATTCTTCCATTCGTTTGATTTTTCTTAAAACCGCCAAACGCGCTTGCGCACTATCGTTTAACCGCTACACTTGACAAAACGTTTAAACCAAAAGACCGCTCGTGAGTAACTGAACTTACAAAGTTTTGTCGTTTGTTATTTGCTGCTCGCTCGGCCGACGCACGTCAGCCATCGGAAACGAAACTGAACAATAAACAAAACAGTGTTCTGCGCCCAGCGCCATTCGCGTGTTCTCAACGTTATCTATTCTCTTCACTATGGTAGCGCTCTCGCTGCTGATCAGTGTTTCGTTGCCACTTTGTTTCGCAACAAAGTGTTGGTTGGGAGTTACGCATCGCTTTCCCACATAGCATCTCAGCTTAAGTTTTCAGAACAAATTTGAAGTTGTTTATATTGATTTCAGGGATGGCACTTTAATAAATGTACCGGAAATACCAACACATGCATTCTGTTCCGTTACAAGGTTAGCTGGATTTCGGTTTCTCCGAAGTACCAATTCTTTTAAAAAACCATTTTCTGATTTCAATGGCTCCGAAATACCGGTGAAACGGTTGCCGCTCATACGAATTAATTGATGTCCTTTGGCAAAATAGAAGGGTGCTGTGTTGTAATTTGTACATAAAACGTAATTATTTGATACAGTTTTTAATGCTCAGTCTACGCCCATTTCATCCATAGCCATATGTTTAAGATGATATTATGTTTTTCAAAGCCTGAGGAGGCAAAAACAATTAATATTATAGTACTATTAAACCTTTAACCGAAGGAATGAAGGTATACGAGTCCCAAAACTAGCTGACATAACAAAGAAGACACAAAGAAGTTGTAAAAAATTCTTCATTTTCCAACATAGCCTTCTTTTAGCTCGATACACTTTTCCAGCGATATTAATACCGTCCATACCCCGTCTATAGTAAAAACTTTCAAACTCCTTAAGATAGCCATCAACTGCAGACACCATCTCTTAATTTTTGCCAAAACTTTTGCCATCTTAACCATGTTTTTAAGTGTGGAAATAGAAAATGTTACGGGTTAGCTCAACATGGCGAATAATTTCATTAATTTTGGCCATTACAATAGTGAATATGCGAACTGGAGAACTGTCTTGATGTAACAACACTTCCTTCTTTTGCCAAAGCGGCCTATTTTCCATAATTTCATCACTTAAATGGTGCAATAAAATAGCATAATATTCGCCGCCGTTGTTGGTTTTTCCTTTCTGAAGATAATCAACAACAATAATTCGATGCGCATCCCAAAAACCAGACGCCATGACCTTGCCTGCAGAAGGAACCGTTTTCGCTTTCTTTAGATACGATCTTCCCAATCTAATACACTGTTTTTACTGTTTCTTTGTCTCAGGTGTGAAGTGATGATGATGGACCCAAGTCTCATCAATGGTTATAAATTGACGCAAAAACCCGGTTTTATTGTGGTAAAACGTCGCCAAACACTCTACTGAAAAATCGCACGACGCTGTTTTTGCTCTATTGAAAGCAAGCGCGGCATCCATCTTGCGGATAGCTTTCTCATCTTTAAATCTCTCAAGGTGGCTCACGCACCTTCAGCCAACGATACAATTTTATGGATTTTTTTTAACAGTGTCTAGCGTAAACACCTCAATTGGTCGGCCTCGTTTAAACTCTGCTAGCCAACATTTTACAGTCGTAAAAGAAGGAGCAGAATCCCCAGAGTAGAATTTAGTTCGACTTTAATATTGATTGGACTGGCACCAATATTTCAAATGGAAATATTGAATTACATAACGGTGACCAATTTTTTCCATGTTTACAAAATTCACTGAAATTGTTTACTTTTGATGGTTCAAATAAAAACACTACACGTGGCATCTTGAAAATTGTAACTTGTGTTTTATAAGGTTAGCACCTTTCACCAAAACAATTTTTTTCGAGCTACTGGCACCATCTATACATCAGGTCGGCTAGTTTTGAGACCGTCGCCATACATCATTTTATACAACTAAAAATGTAACACCCAGAAGGAAGTGTATGAAGCACCAAGTACCTTGTGACCAAATGCGTTTAATGACTCTTTAAGTTGTCTGCGTGATGTCCGTATATCTGACTGACTGGCTAGTTGAGGCGACAGCAGTAAATTTATGCTTCATAGTAGATATACTAGTTCATGCGTCTGTCCTTTTTCTCTACAAAGGCACCGGCCAGCAAGTCCTGGGGAGGACCCAAGAAAACAAATCAACAAATATCAACTTTTCCTCGGTTATAAAGGTGGCTTCGACAACTCGGTAGGGTAATAAGTGTTTGGAGTCATTGTAGGATATCACTGAACGGCACAAAGTCTTCATTAAAATTATTAAAAAATCTCAGACATTTTACACAAAAGGAGGACTTATACTCGTACTCATATACGGCAGTCTGTCGACCAATCATATCAACATTCTTTTGACAGTGACTAGGAGGAAAAGTTCAGTAAACACGACAAGTACTTCAAGTACTTCATATATTAATGATGTGATTACAATTGGCCAGCAATTGAGAGATGCTACTGCAGTCTTCTCAAGCATTGAGAAGGAGTGCAGGAGAGTACGGCTGGAGGCAAATGAAGCCAAAACCAAGTTATCTATTTCAAAAGAATGCAGAAGTGTAGATCTGGTGATAAACGAAGCCAAAACCAAGTTATTTGTTTCAATTACTGCTATTTCAATCAAACACTTAAAAACATTTTCAGTTTGGAAATGTCTACTTGATCTCACAGCTAATATGATGCATATTCTTCCACACACTATCAAGAAGTCTGCTCGTTTGGAGATCTGAATAGTGGTCTCATATACCTTAGTTCCGCAATCAAAAAAAAAAAAGGTGGCAAATGGATGCCATCTTGCCTACTGCATGTGGATGAACATAAAATATATGTAGGAACAAAGATTATCAGCTTCGCATGAGTTATGAGCTGTATAATAACATCGACGTGGTAAAACACAATAATGACTCAGTGATTGGGTTGGCAGGGTCATGGTGTGCCGGTTGCAGCACTAAAAGTTTTTAACAATGAACTCAATGGATAACCGAAACTCGGCTAGAAGCACCAAGTTTCTAAAACACTGTTGAAACATCCTTGAAGCTAAGTTGTAGTCTGCGGTTTTTACAATGGATAAAAATATCGAGAAAAGAAGTTGTATCAAAATTGGTAATGTAAATGGAATTTGTTGTGCGACGTCGCCGGAAATATTACAGAAGGCTTGCGGTATACCTGCTTTATCAAAAACACGTTCATATAATTGGCATTCAAAACTTAAATCGCTCTGGTCGCCTTTAACTGAAGAAGTTAACATCGACAAGGTGAAGGAAATGATGGCTGAAAATCGTCATTTAAGTTTGTGAGATATAGGTGCAGAGCTTTCTCTGTCTCACAAATCAATTCGTACCGTTATATACAATTAGAAAAGAAAATTAGGCTCTTTCGGAACTACAGGGTGGCACATAAGTAACGTTAAGATTTATTCAATGTATAACTTTTTTTATTTCTGCTTTTATTTAACGTTGGCATTTATTACAATTTAGAATATAGTTTGGAAATATGAGTATGTTCACTTTAAAGATAATATCTTTCAAATGGTGCCCATTGTTTGCTTCTATCTGACGTGCTCTTTCCAAAGCATTCTCCATAATTTTTCTTAGATCAAATCTTTCACTGATTAAATATTAATGTTATTTACGCGCCTATAGTTCCGAAGGAGCCTTCAAAAACTCAATCGAGTAAAGGTCGTTAAAAATATGCTAGAACGAGTCAATTCTAAGGGTTCATTCAAAGAAACCGTTACAACTGGTGATGAGACAAGTGTTTACAAGTTTGACTTGCAAACTATAGCCAACAAACTTCGGAATTTCGCCTTCGAACTTAGCTGATATTAAGGAAACCACATCAAAGTCGATCAAATGTCAAGATATTATTGACTTTCCGCTCTGATTATCATGGTGTTGCCGTGGAATTCTTACCAGAAGGTCCAACAGTAAATAAAGAATATTATCTGAGTTTTATACTTCGAAAAGGAGTTACATTTTTTGATTTTATAGTACCATAACGCACAATATCACAATTCTATGTATAATTGTGAACTCAATAGATCCATTGTAAACACCGGATATGATTTCGGCTAACTTTTTGTCTTTCCAAAATTCAAACTGTCACTTCACAGCATCCGTTTTCAGTTGATAGAAGATATAAAGTAGAATTTGCAATGAGAACTGAATGAAGTCTTTTTCGGAAAATGCGCTAATAAAATGTTTTAATGATTGCATTATTCGTTGGAATAAATATGAAAATATAAAATAAATATAACGAATTTGAAAAAATAATACAGGGTGGCGCAATAGAACGTGCATATTGCATCATCTTTTTTTTGGGGGTAGAAAAGGCGCGGGCGGGGGGGCGCCTACATCGTTGGGTTGGCGGGCTCATGGAGTTTTAGTCGCTATGAATCACTTCGACGGGAAGTGTCGCGCATTTTGCGTGCGCGCATTTCACGAGAACTCTCGTTCATATATTGCTACTAGGCGACTATATTGTGCTGAATATTGACTACGGCGTATTAGTGAAGCTGCGAGTGCTAATTTAATTAAAATATGGATAAAGCGTTTTGAAGAGATCACACCATTTAGACCACGAGCAAATGGTCGCCCAACAACATCTACGACCGAAGACAATGTTGAGAGAGTTATGGAGTCAGTACGAGGAAATCCACAAATGTCGACCCGCAAGAGATCGTCTGTCTTACAATTATCGCGACGAAGTTTGCAACGAATTTTAACATTGGATCTTAAACTGCATCCATATTAGCTGCAATTAACACAAGAATTGAAAGAGTCTGACTTCATAGCAAGGCTCGCATTTGCTAATGAAATGCTTAATCGATTTTCCAAATTTTGACAATATCCTTTTCTCCAACGAGGTTCATTTCCTTATGAATGGGTTCGTAAACCGTCAAAATTGTCGTTACTGGAACAGTGAAAATCCCAAAATCAAACACCAGAAACCATTGCATAGTCCTAAAGTGACAGTATGGGCAGCAATCTCTGGCAGAGGACCAAAACGGGGGGCCAAAACGTCACGGTTAATACGGAACGCTATGTCGAGATGTTGGACGGATTTTTGGCTCCAGAAATTGAAAGTTCAAGAATAGTGAATTCCAGAACTTGGTTCCAACAAGATGGAGCTACCTGTCACACATCAAATGATTCCATGGCGGTGGTGAAGCTGATGTTCCCTGGCAGACTGATTTCGAAAAGAGGCGATATCCCATGACCCCCACGTAGTCCAGACTTGACGTCTCTTGACTTTTTTTGTGGGGATACCTCAAACATAAAGTTTTCAGTAATAATCCAAGGAACATCGTTCAGCTCAAGGAGAATATCCGTGGTGAAATGGCAGCCATTACACCAGTATTACTGAAAAAAGTTTTCAATAATTTTCGTTTGCGGTTAGAGGAGGATTTTCGTTTGCGTAGAGAGGGTCACCATTTAGATGATGTTATTTTTAAAAAATAAACTCCATTTATTACTCTACAATGCCTTAGATTTATTTTAACCATACCTTTTGTATTTATTTTTTAATCTATTTTTTAAATATGCACGTTCTATTGCGCCACCCTGTATAATGAGTTTGGAAGAATAATACTTGTAAATATTGGGTTATCCAATTTTTCGGTTTCAAAAGTAAAGCTCAATGAAATCCACATAAAGCTATGATTTCAATGAACCTTTCATTTAATAATAGTGCTTGGACCTATTGCGTTATGTATGAAATACAATGTCATTTTAATGACCGCCTCTAGAATGTGCGTGAAAATAAAATCGAATTTAACTAGAAAAGGCATAAACCACATTTTGGTTACAGATCTCTGTTAAAGAGTGAACAGAGCTCTGTTAAGACGAAAACATGAGAATATATTTAAAAACTACGATTTTATCGGTTTGGAGAAACCTATAAAACTAATTTAAAAGAAAAAACAAAGAAAACTCTTCAGACTTTACATACTTAAGTAAATTAACTTACTAAAATACAAGAAAATACCAAAACTTGGTGATTTCTTCATTTCCAGGATATAGGATATTGTGCACGACTAAAGCTACGTAGGAGAACCAAAATCATTACAGGATATAGCTAATACCATATATTTCCCAAATTAGGCATACAAGTACTTCAGAACATTTTCAGAACACCGATTTCTTTAAGTTCAATTGGTATACTCTCCTATTGACATATTCTCCCATTGTGCCTAAACAAATAATTCTCCTTCAACCAAGCTTATACCAGAACAATGGCACCTTGCAGAACTTTCAAAAATTTGCATCCTTATTTTTCAGACGAATTTCAGAACGCCATAATCTTCAGTCATATATGAAGTTGGCATATAACGATTTTGCCCACTGTGCCTAAACCAAGAATTCTCCCTCAAACCATTGAATAAATTACCCTGTATTTTACGTTTTGTTAATTCGCGTTCCTTTTTTTACAGAATGTACCTATAGTCAGTTCATCTGACTGATATGTACTTTACTGGAGAGTTCTTAATTCTGTAGCGCAATTGCTGTTTATTATACTATATATTCCTTGTTTGTGAAATTGGTTATTAAAGATTTGGTAATATTTAATTTTTTCACCAATTCCTAGGATTGCGACAAAATTCCACATTTCGTTCACTTTCTAAAGACTCCAATCCAACTGTGACCGAAGTTATTAAAGGAAATTTTAACAATAAAACAATCTACGATGGATATATAGATAATAAACAATCTTTGGTCCCACCGAATTCTTGTCACCTGTGCAGCTTTGTGCGCGTTTCCTATTGCGATTACCGTATTGAAACACACACGCACACACTTCCAACTTTCTCTGTGATAATACTAAGAAAACAACAAAAGTTTGTCGTACTCAATACGCCATTGTGTACAATTTGTGTTTTTGCTCTACTCACAAATTCTCTTCTCTTCCTTCAGCTTAGACCATTTTTGCTGGGCTTTGGCAACATTGCTGCAATAATACCTTACACTCCGACATTTGTACATTTGTGCACCAATTGCCATCGCTGATCCGATTTGGATCTTGTGCTGGTGCTCTGTTTCAGCTCATTTGACATTGTTCGTTGGCGATTGTCTGTTTTTCTGTTTGGGATTTACTGAACGTAGTTTGTGGTTTGGCGAGGAACTTGTTTCGGTTATTGTGTGTGGGTGGAATATTTCACAGTTTGTGGTGCTGCTAGATAATTCTTAGATTTGTTTCAATTCCAACCGTTCCCAAAGTTATTCTGTGGGCTTTTGTTTACATCTTGCGGAGTTTTATGAATGAATATTTACCGAAAGCCAAGTTAATGGACATTATATTAGGAATAATCGCGTTGAATTAATACCAAAAAAAAAAAAAACAAACACTTTAGTGCTAGTAAAAATGTCTGGGCACATTGAACAGGTTTAAATTATGGCATATTAAGATAAGTAAATATTAACAACAATTTATGGTAAATGCAGCCAAAATTTTGTTGCAATTGCAATGTCTAAGTGTAATCAATTTTATGTTTTTCTTTTTTTTCGTAAAATAAAATATTTGTTCTCTGTCAAATATTAGTTTTTTGCATTTACTAAGGATAATGCTTTTCATCGTAAAATTGCAACAGCGGCAATTTTATAATGTCGCCGAAGACAACGCATTGTTAATCATAAAGGGTGTCCCAACAAGAACGTAAGATTTAAATTTGGCGCCATTCGAAATGTCATTGTTTGACATTTGAACAATTGTTATTGTTTGCTAGTAGAAGGTACGAGGTTAGTAAAAATGTAATAATGTTCCAAAAGAGTCAACTGTAAACAGATTAATGGATAAATTTGCCAAACCTGGGTCTGTTAGTGATGTGAAGACAACAACGCGCCTTCGACCAGGTCGATCGACCGAAAATGTCGCAGCTGTACGTGATGATGTCGCTCAGACTCCATCCATCTCAATTCGACACCGAGCTCAGCAAATTGGTGTCTCCAAATCCACTATGCAGCGAATTTTGACGAAAGATTTGCACCTTCATGCAAACAAAGTTCAATTGACTCAGGAACTGAAGCCAGCTGACCCTGGACAGCGAAGGGAGTTCGTTAATTGGGTATTGAAGAGACAACATGAAAATGCTGATTTTGCCGACAAAATCATCTTTAGTGACGAGACCCATTTCCATCTTGATGGCTTCGTCAATAGGCAGAATTGTTCCATTTAGGGTGAGGAAAATCTTCGAATGATTTACGAGAAGCAAATGCATCCTCAACTTGTCACTGTGTGGTATGGATTTTGGGCTGGGGGAATCATTGGACCTTTTTTTATGAAAATGAGGCATGTCAAGCGCAAACAGTCAGTGGTGTTCGGTATCGTAAAATGATAACCATTTTTTTTCGTGCCTAGAATTGAAGAAATGAATGTGCAGGGCATGTGATTTCAACAAGACGGGGCCACATATCATACAGCCAGAGAAACAATTCAATTGCTGCATCAGTCATTTCCCGGTCGTGATATTTCGCGTTTTGGAGACCAGAATTGGCCGCCTAGATTGTTCGATTTAACACCATTAGACTTTTTTCTTTGGGGTTTTTTGAAGTCGATGGTTTACGCGAATAAGCCGACGACGACTCATTTGGACGCTGCCTTAAAGAAATACCGCAGCGTTTATGCAAAACGGTCATTGAAAATTTCATTAAAAGATCGCGTATGTGCCAGCAAAGTCGCGGCGGCCATCTGCCCGATGTGTTGTTCCATACATAACCTCATTCTGTCTACTTTACGGTATAATAAAGTTTCACGATTTTTTTTAAATATCTGTATTTAATTTAAAATTTAAATCTTGCGTTCTTGTTGCGACACCCTTTATAAGTGCATATAAAAACATCAGCTTTTAGTCAGATGAACTGACTTACCTAGACCTCCAACCAATGTTATTTTGCCAGAAATATGTATGTTTGAAATCACCGACCGTGTGTTGCGATGGTTATCGATTATCGTCGCATGATCCCGGATTCAACCCCGCACACAGTTATCTATCATTATTTTAGCGCCGGTCACATCGATGTGTGTAACGAACACATCGAGTGGTCGATTAATCGATAAGTCTTGCTAATGCTTCTCAAACTGTGACGTTTTGAATCGTTGCTAAACTGTAAGTCCCGTTGAATGAGTCTAACAATAGAATGCTCACTTAATGTGGGAACCTCTCCTATGTCTCATTCATCAGATGCAACGGAATTTGTTTTTGCTTTATTAAAGATTTTATTTAGCGTATCTGGATTAACCAATTTAGGCCAAATATAATGGCTGCCGACCTGACGTATAAATGGTGACAGTAGTCTGCAAAAAATTATTTTGGTGAAAAGTGACGAACAAATAAAAACATATGTATGTTTCAAATTTCAAGTCGGCACGTTGTTTAGTATTTTTATTTGAGCCATCAAAAGTAAACGATCTCATGAAAAAAATTGCTCACCGTTATGTGATTTAATATTTCCATTTGAAAGGCCTTAGTCCAACCAATATTAAAGCCAAGCTAGGTTCTACTCTGGGGGAGTCTGCTCCATCGTTTACGACTGCAAAATATCGGGTACGACTGAGTTTAAACAAGGCCCTACGAGTAGCCAAGGCGAACACCATAGTAGTCGACCAATTGAGGAGTCTTTACCAGACACGGTTAAGAAAAATGCGTGAGCTAGTTGAAATGACAGGCATTTCCAAAAATTGCTATCCATCGTACATTGACCCAAGATTTGAAGATGAGAAAGCTGTGCGCAAGATGGGTGCCGCGCTTGCTTTCAATATAGCAAAAACAGCGTCATGAAGGTGTTTCAGTAGACTGTTTGGTGACGTTTCACTGCAATAACGCCGAATTTTTGCATCGATTTATAACCACGGAAGAGACACGGATCCACCACTTCACACCTAAAGCAAAGAAACGGTCAAAGCAGTGGACTGGAATGGAAGAATCGTGTCCAAAGAGTTCGAAAACGGTTCCTTCTGCAGGCAATGCCGTGGCATCTATTTGCTGGGATGCGCATGGGATTGTTTTTATTGATTATCCTCAGAAAGGGAAAACCACCAACGGCGAAAATTATTATTTAGGCGATGAAATTATGGAAGACAGGGTGTATTTGGCGAAAAAGAAAGTGTTGTTTCATCAAGGCAATGCTCCAGTTCACACATCCACTATTGCGATAGCCAAAATGAATGAATTTAAGATCGAATTGCTTCATCACACACCTTATTCGCTAGATTTAGCTCCCTCGGACTATTTCCTATTTGCAAACTCGGAAAATGGTTTGGCGGTAAAAGATTTGACGACAATGAAGAGGTGGAGTATGCGGTTGATGGCTATTTTAAGGAGTTTGCCAGTTCTTACTATAAACAGGATGTAGAAGCCATTGAATGTCGCCGGAAAAGTGTATCGAGCTAGAAGGAGATTATGTTGAAAAATAAAGAATTTTTTCCGCAACTTTTTTGTGTCTTCTTTGTTAAATCGGCTGGCTTTGGGACCGCCCGCTCGTAGTTGATGATTCCATGCTAATTTCTGCGAAACAGCGAAACTTTCCTGGCCGTCAATTTTGGTTTAGCCGCCATATACACCGTCTCGTCGCTGTTCGACCATGACCGGTTTTGCTTGATATTGTTGTAAGCGACCCACTTACCATCATTAGTCATCATCCATTTAAGATATAGCTCAATTTTGTTGCGATTCAGCAGTGATTCGCAGATGGAAATTCGGTCATTTTGTTTTGTATCAACTCGACCTTTTTTTATATTCAGTCTAAGTGTGGTTCAAATGATTCTAAACGGTATTTTGTACAACACTCAGTTCGTGAACAATAGAAAACGTGCTTACATGACGGTTTGGCTTTTGGGGACAATTAGACTTCTAGAAAGTGTTGCATCTCTAACATCAAAATTACTAGCAGAAATCGACGAAACTAAAGTTGTGCATAATTGTCGGTTATAGTGTGTTAAGACCACAAATGCTTTCCACAATTTTTAGTCGCCTTACTTGCTTTTCATACTGAGTCAAACAACCAGACGGTCTAAGTAGTGTCTTGAGTGCGAAATCGTATCTTTCTAATGCCATCTAGCGTAACCCTATCGTGTTTTACAGCATGATAAGCAGATTAAAGCAATTTTACACTGTGAAAGGGGTGAAATTGATTTTGACAAATAAAACAAGATCCTTAGTAAAAAATAAACACTGCTCTTACTTTTTTGGACACAACTTTAGCCTACATTCACTTGATATTATTGGTTAATCAAATTAAAGTGATCTAGAAATTTAAAAAAAAAAAAAAAATCAATTTTTCCTATTTTCAGTTATCATAATATAGCGTATTGTTTCGTTTTAACTTTGCATTAGTTTAGTGTGGGTATTAAAAACGTGCTTTGATTTTTGAACTTTAACTCTAAATTGTTCCATTTTGTTAAAAAAAAAAAAATTAATCAAAATCCATACGTAGTGATTGTCTTCTTTTATGTCTCATAAAATTTGAAGAATTTACAATCTTTTCGGACTGGAACCTACTGTATGAGATCACTTTACAGAATCGTGGTTGAAGTATTCAGCCTCCTTTAATGCATCAAGTCGAGATAAGTTTTAGAAAACGTATTGAGTATTACATTTGGTAATTTAACTGAATCATTTCCTCTGTCTCATTTCATTTATCTTTTTCTAGATTCAAATCAAGTTTTCAATTCTTTTCTTTAGTTGATTCTTAACGGTTTCTTCTTACAGGCTTTAATGTATTTTGTGGCTAAGCAGAACCAAGGTTATTGGACATTCATTAAGGTAATTGTTGGTATAATAATGTAGAAATCAGGAACCGTCATCGAAACGAAATATAATACGAAATTAGATTCCAAAATACAGGGTGTCCGTCGGGAAGGACCCTACTACTTTGTTTGTTTATAATTTTTGATTAAATGAAAGAGAATGGATCTTATATTGATAAATGCTTTATTTAATGCCGGCAATTACGTATGGAATACAATATTAGATAAATGTCCGTCTTTGTTAGTTTCACAAATGCGAGCCCTTTTGAGCACATTGTTCATTACATTCTCACACATTTCTTTTCGCTTCAGATATCCCCACAAAAAGAAGTCCAGAGCAGTCAAATCAGGCGACCGTGAAGGCCAATCAACATCACCATTTCTTGAAACAACTTGTTGTGGAAAGAGGTCTCGCAGTAATTCCATTGTAATCCTGACTACCTATATATGCGATGTGGCACTGTGTTGTTGATACCGCATGTTAATCAAGCCCAAAGCATGCAGTTGTGGCGTTAAAAAGTTTTCAATCATATCACGATGTCGCTGCACATTAGCAGTTACCGCTACGCCATTTTCAGTTTCAAAGAAGTAAAGTCCAATGATTCCTCTTGACCAAATTACAAACCAGACTGTCACCTTTAATAAATGCAAAGGTGACTGATGAATAATTTGAGGGGTTTCCATTGCCCAGAACCGGTTAATCTGTTTATTCACATATCCTTTCAAATAGAAATGTGCCTCGTCACTCATTATGAATTTTTCATGAAAATCGGGATTGTCATGGGCGAGCTGTAACATCCTATTGGCATATATACGGCGGCGCAAATGGTCTTGTGGAAAAAGCTCTTGTGTCAACTGAATCTTAAATGGAAACAAATGCAAATCCTTGAGCAAAATTGTGGCCAAAATTGTTCTTTGAAGACCAAGTTTCTGAGCAAGGCGTCGAATTGAGGTTGATGGATTGTTTTGAACACTTTGTTGAGCAGCAGTAATGTTTTCAGCCAATCTTGCAGTACATTGTGGTCCATGCTTGGTCCTATCAGCTACAAACCCTCTTTCTTCGAAATCATACACTACACAATAAATAGTGCGTCTTGTTGGCATGTTGTTTCTCCCAAAAACTTCACGTAACTTTCTCATCGTCACAGTAATCGATGATTGACATTGATAAAATGCTTTAACGATTAAAAAACGTTGGTTTATCGAATATTTTTCCATAATAAATTTGCTACGTCTCTACTTCGTGACTGCTAAATATGAACTGTCAAGACTAATGTTTACCAAAATGGCCGCAAAACAAAGTAGTATACCTCCCCGAGGGAACACCCTGTAGTTTGTGGAATCTCAATATTCTGTTTCAGCGGCAACCAGATCAAAATTGTTTATATATCCAAAATGACATTACAAACAATTTTGATTTTGATTCTAACACAGGTAACGAAATTAGTAACAATATTGATTCTGCCTCAATTTAGAAAACTTCTTATTTTTATTTTTAATAGAAAATTTTCGATTCACAAAAAACGCAACATTTGTGGGTAACTGACAAATTTTCGGAAAGTCTGGCATCTTAATCATTTAGCGGGGACGCCAACCAACATTTTAACGGTTATTTGGAAATCGAATCACAATAAAAAATGTTTATTTACACTAAATGCACCACGGACAGCAACCAATGTTTGTAATTTCTGCTTATTGTCGGTCACAGTAGTTTTTCATTTTCAAAAGTCAAAAATTATCGAGAGTTGTCAATATGAAATGTTTACGAGTGATGGTGGATGTCTCGGCTATGATTACAACCTTCTACTACCACAGCTGTTTGAAACTGTGACCGTTAGTTTTCAAATAAAAAAAGATAATTTTTGCCAGAAATGTTTTTTAGTTTATTTCGACAACAAAATTTTTATCATATCATCAAGTTTGAAAATTTGCCAAACCGGTTTCATATTCTAAAGCACCAAAACCATGCATTCCACTGTATTCCGGATGAGGACGACTGGTGATTTTGAATTTATTTCTTGTTGTCAGTAATGATTTGTTGTACATTTCCCATAAAAGAATCAATATTATGAACTGGCCAGGCCAGCGCTTAGTAGATCCATAAGCGTCAGGATCCCGTAAAAAATGTCGAATGAGACTTCCACTGCATCCTTCGTCCTTATAAGCGATTATTTTACCTATTTCGTTTTCTGTCAAGCTTTTTCCTCACGGCATGTCTTCTTTATTACTGAATTTTGCCACTTCTTCATAAACATAATAATGATCTTATCGCTTGCACCTTTAAAAGCGCACTAATTGAACTTGGCATTTTAATTGTGAAACACGCTAAAAACAGAATTATCGCTAAAACATAAGTACCATTGCCTGCACAAATTTCAAAGTTTGTGTGCCTGGTTGTTACGTCCAAACAAGTATTTCGATAAAACATCATTACAACAAAAAATGTACCGTTACATGAAATAAAGCAAATGTATGGGTGACCTTATAAATATGAAACGCACCTTATAATACTCCATGATATAATGATTTGGTGATAACGTGTTACCACACCTGATGTAAGCAAGCCTTTTGTTTGATGCAGATATGTAACAGGCAGGCGTTGAAAAAATTTAACTTGAAATGGTAAATTTTCACTATTTTCTTACTTATTGAAATAAACTACAAGAAGCCCATTTAACTTCTCGCTGTTTTTTTTATATAAATGAATGAAATAAATGCAGCTTTATTACGAAAACATGTTTATAAATTATTCATTGAAAGTATTACTCATCGCTAGACACTACTTTTTCCCATCTTTCTGGCAAGGGATTTCCGATCACGGTAAAATTGTTCCTCTTTTAATTCTACCCACGAATCTAGCCATTTTTGATGTCGTCATATGAGTAGAACTGCTGCTCAGACAGCAATGGATGGGATAAGATTTCCGATTTCAGCGTTTCCACGTAGATTTTAACAGTCTCGGCCACGTGAGGCCGAGCTTTGTCATGCTGAAGAATCACTTTTTCATGCTTCTCTGCATATTGTGGTCGCTTCTCGCACAGGACTCGGCTCAATCAGATTATTTGAAGTCGATACTGATCCCCAGTGATGGTTTCGCTTGGTTTCATCAACAGCTCGTAATAAATAACACCGATTTGGTCCCACCAAATAGAGAGCATAACCTTCGCAGCGTGAATATTCGTCCGACTAGACGACATGGAAGCATGACCATGACTTCCTTTTTTTGGATTGCTGTAATGAATCCATTTTTCATCACCCATTACAATGTGATGAATAAAACCCTCCTTTGTTGCAGCTGAAGCAGTTTTTCACAGGCGAAAAAACGACACTCAACGTCATTTGGCTTCAACTCATAAGGAAGCCAAATTCCTTGCTTTTGAATTACTCCCTAGCTTGGAAATTGCTTGAAGGGTAACTCCTAATACTGAGGCAATCTCTACTTGCGTTTGACACGGATCCATATCAAGCAATGCCGTCAATTCAGTGACAGCGCCTTCGTTCACGCAAACGGTCGCCAACATTAAAATCACCGTCTTTACAGCGATGGAACCAATCCCGACACGTTGTTTGACTAAAAGCAGCACCTCCGCAAAGTAAACGTTCCGATAAGCTTCAGGCGGCATTTTCTTCGATTGAAAGAAAAAAAATCAATACTGCCAAATACGCATATGACGATTATTTGGCACAAAATCATACATATTCACACAACCAAAAAGATGTGGTCTAAAGAAAATCACTATTGTGCCAAGGCGGTATGTTTACCATATGCCCAATGACGTTTAGGTTATGTGCGAATCGACTGCCACCACTCCATCTATTGGCAAACAGCGGGAACTTAGTTGCACACCTAATACTTATCATCACAGAGAGCACAATATGGAATGTACGCAATTAATAATAAGTATTTTGAAAATTAGGGATAGAAAAAGACATTAAAGAAATCGACCGGGCAACCATGCACTCGTTTTGGTATGTCCCTAATTTAAATCGAATTTAAACCATTTATATTTGCATTGATATCTATAATATAATTGCACAAAATTCAGGGAAATTTAGCATGCATCAAGCGGTCAGCGAATAGAATTGGATTGCAGTGTCCGATACAGATTGACCGATAAACCCAAAATCAATGATTCGCACATAAATTCTGGTAAGAATCCAGTGATTTACTGTGATCATTTTGACACCCCATACTTTTTCACCTACTCAAAAAGGACATAGGGACGTTGAAGTCATGTGGGAAACAGTTCACTTTATAGAAAGTTATGCAGTATTTTTTTTATTACAAATTAATAACAAACATTAGAATCTAATCACAACTAATAAACAATGCATATCTGTGATTTCTTTAGTGCTTTCTCGTTTAGCCAAATCAATTTATAATTTCTTAATCAACTTGTGGCAGTTTTCCTTACGACCTCCGTGCCTTCCTTAGAGCGTCATGATATCACGACAGAGTGACTGACTGGTGGAGGCAGTGAAAGTGACACACACACACATACATACACAGAACGGAGCAGGAGAATTAGTTTCTTGGGAGTGGATGTGCTTGGGAATGAGTGAATTACAAGCGTTTTAATTGCCTTTCGCATAATTTCTAAATAAATAGACAAAAGGCGTTGCTGTCTGATGCTGACAACGGACGTGACTGGATCTAAGGAAATGGTACTTAAAAGTGTTATCATGACTGACACAAAAACGAAAAAAAAAATACTCTATAAATCGGGAGAAAGATATTAAATACACACCGGCTAGATAAACTCCCTTTATTTGATATTCATTATATAAGGAGGAGGAGACTAGAAGTCATTTGACTGATCAGTAGTCAAATATCTACAAGAGTTAAAATTACAAGGGCGGTTTCAAAACTAGCCCACCCAACAAAGAAGACATTAAAAAGTTGGGAGAAATTGTCTTTATTTTTCAACATAATCTGCTTTTATAGCTTCTATACTCTTTTTATAGTGAGAACTTTCAAACTCCTTAAAATAGCCATCAACCGCAGAGTCCATCCTCTTCATTGTCGTCAAATCTTTTACCACCGAGCCATTTTTCCAAGTTTGAAAATAGAAAATGGTCCATAAATCTTAATCCCTTAATATTGGCCATCGCAATAGTGAGTGCATGAACTAGAGCATTGTCATTGATGACACAACATTTTCGTTTTCGCCAAATGTGGCCTTTTCCATGATTTCATCACCTAAACGCTGCAATAGATTAGCATAATATTCAACGATGATGGTTTTTCCTTTCTGAAGATAGTCAACAAAAATAATCTCATGCGGATCTCAAAAAAAAACAGATGCCATGACCTTGCCATGACCGTATTCGCCTTCTGCGAATACGATTCTCCCCCATCCCACTCCACTGCATTGACTGCTCCTTTGTCTCAGGTGTGAAGTTGTGGACCCGCGTCTTATCCATGGTCATTAATCGGCGCAAAAATTCGCCTTTATTGCGGTGAAACATTTCCAACCACTCTACTGAAACATCTTCACAACAGCATTGCTCTATTGAAAGCAAGCGCGGCACCCATTTTGCACACAGCTTTATCATTTTTAAATATTCAGTCAATGTACGATGTATAGCACTTTTTGAAATGTCTATCATCATTTCAGCTAGTTCACGCACCTTCAGCCGATTCAGACGATCATCTAATACCATTTTGTGAATTTTCTTATTCGCGTCTGGCGTGGACACACCAATTGGTCAACCAATACGGTGTTCGTCTTGGCAGCTCGTACAGCCTTATTTAAACTCCGCTATCCAATATTTTACAGTCGTAAACGAAGGAGAAGATTCCCCCAGAGTAGAATCTAGCTCGGCTTTAATATTGATTGCAAAATCAAATGGAAATATTTTATTACATAAAGCTGACCAATTTTTTCAATGTTTGCAAATTCACTGATATCGCTTACTTTTGATGGCTCAAATAAAACTACTAAACAACAAAATGCGCCTTGAAAGTTAACACATATGTTTTATAAGGTTGCCACCTTTCAACTACAGTAATTTTTTCCAAACTACTGGCGCCATCTATAAGTCAGGTTGTATAGTTGTAGGAATTTGCCAAGTTACCTTATAAGTATCTTTATGCGGGTATATTCTGGTTCCATTTACTATCATATTACGTAACGTGGCGAAAGAAACCGGTCTGCTACATAGGGTAAATTTTCTGTTTGATAAACTAAAAACTTCTTCCTTTTCTATGTTGACATTAAATTCTACCAGAATAATTTTAACGCCGTGGCCAGGGCAGCAGATATACGCTTCTTTTTGGCACTCATATAATGTATCTTTGGTGTTCTTGTTTTAAGCATGCTGTCGGGGTCTGTGCACACATTAGTGAGATAAAAAATACTTCGCTTTGATGAGGATTGCCTCCATAGGCTCCCTTATAAGTCTAAACCAAGGGGGAAAATGTGGTCAGGCTTTTTTACGCACTGCAAATCCACGTTCGAATTTATGCCATTCTGATCGAAGCAGTAGTAAATTTCACATTTTTGTGACAAGCCGAACCCTATTGAAACCTTACATGATAACATAACATGCGTTATTCGTGGAATAAAGGCCGAAATGTTCAAAAAAGTGACGAAAAATTGGACCTTCCGAATGGACATTTTGAGACGGAGCCGCTGACAAAATTTACATGAAATTATAGTTAAAAATTAAATGGCAAAAGTGTGAAATGGCAAAAGAAGTACAGAAATTCAGCTTTTGCTGCCCAGCAAATAAAAGCACATCCAAAGAAGCAAATATTCATCAAAACTTGCGATAGGGAAGTGGTGAAAACCACCAATCACCAATGAAATTAACATAGGGTTGTCATAGGAGGGAACCACTATGTTATGATGCCTCTTCCCTATGTATATATATATATATATATATATTCATGAATGAAATGAATGTAATAAAAATTCAAATTTGTATTATTCAAAAAATTGATTTTTTTTGTTGTATTTTTATTTGTATCAAATGTCAGTTACTTAAAAACTGGTTGCAGGTCCCGACGGGTTAAATACTTTCAATAAAAATCCTAATAGACACGCACTGACTTAAGAGGAAACCTAATATTTCGCAGAGCCTAAGTTTTTACACCCTCTGCCATGGAGGATAGGATGCTTGCCAACGTGTGTGGACAACTTTGGCGGCCAACGGTGTGAACAAAATTCAACAGAGATTTGTTCACTGTTTTGTAGAGTGCTAAAACATGAACCAGATACCTACGTGCCATTTGGGTGTCATGACATGTAAGTAATTATTTTATGATTTATTTATTTATTGGTAAGCCAGCAGTTAGTATATATTTTGTTAGTACATTATTGAATACTTAATATTCACATCTCTTAAAATGTTATTGAGTTACTCTGATGGCAAAGCAGATTGAATTGAGAAGATTTTATATATGCCGACAATGTGTGACTTTGGCGTTTGTCTGTGACTCGAGCAATGTTATCGCTGTTAATGTATGGAAAAATTTATAATTTTTAAATATCTGAAAGTCAATCAGACCTGTCACATAAGTCGTTCGTAATAGTTTTAATTCCGTAGTTACCGTTTAGATCGGTTTCGTCTTACCATCTTTAGATTCCGGTCGATTTTATTTGGTTAATTCTGAAAGGTGTGAATGTCTCTTTCTTGGTTTTCTTGGTTTCTTTTACTACTGTTTCATGTCGAGAGAGTAACATGGAGTTAGTCTTTATCATTTTCTTTATCAGATTAGCGAAGCAGTGCCTTGCACACTTCACTACTTGACACTCCATAAATTGCGGAAATATTTTTTTCTTTTTGTCCGAAGAAAAAAGTGGTTTGCGCGAAATCATTTTAAAGTAAAGATGTGCGATTAATCGCTTAATCAAACTTGATGATCAATCAATATCTGGATTAATCAGTTAATCAATTAATCGAATGTTCTGATAATTCAGATCTATGATTAATGATTAATAAAATAATTTACATTTTGATTAATCGAATTTTAATAATTTATTCGAAATGCAAACATTTTGTATATACAAAAAATAAAACAGAAATCCAAGAAACAAGTTTTCAATATGCCAAACAAACAAATGTAAAATTAGGAAGTGGCGCATAATACAAAATGTGTGATTAACTAATTAATTAATTCGGATTTTGAATTGATTGGTTGGATTGATTGATCGGATTGACTTCACTGATCAATCAATTAATCGCACATCCCTATTAAATAATTATTTCATTTACGAAATTTACTTTGGTGCAATAATAAAAACGTATACTTTTTATTGAAGTAAATATTTATATCTTAATATTTAGAAAAATAAGTTAAAAACTATACCATTTATTTATAAATTAAGATAAAATTTTACCTATTTTCTGTATATTTAATTAACAGAAGTGGTTTCTTTTCGAAATATTTTCGTTTTTCCGTTTCCTGAAGAAGCAAAATACGAAATTAATTATACTTTCCTTCGGATTGGAACTCTGTGGCAGGTCTGACAGGCCGTAAGGCGATGGTTAGAATATGCGAGAATCGTAGGTATGATCGGGGATTGGAGTCGCAATATGCAGTCATCAAATCTTTCTCTATGCGACTTAATGTGTCTCACAAACACTTCGAGTACACTAGAGTAATAGTCTAGTAAAAGCTCCTGAGACTGATGTTTGGAATCATCGTTAGGCAGTAGATCCTTTCACTGGTATCCCTGTAAAGTTATTATGGCTTTGCGAAACGAGGAACGTAGCAAAGATCTTACTGAGCCGCCTTTCAACAAATGAGGCTTTACATGGGGCGATAGTATATCAGGTGTTCTCTTCAATATATTTGTTCCGTTGATAATGAGAGAAGCTGCAGTACATACCATTAGCTCAATTTTTAACAAAAATCATATCATGCTTGTGTCTGCTGATGATATTGATCGAAAACTTCGAAATTTTACTGCAGCGCTGTGAATATACCACCAAAAACTGTGTCTGAATGTGAACGAACAAATTTGTAGCCCGCAGCAAGTTGATTTTTCAATCGGTTGATCAATACCATTGTTGCAACTTCCATACAAATGAGCGACTTAATCCATATATTCTCTAATTCATATCTTCTGTGCAGTAAGTCTAAGAATGAAAATGGCTCGCGTTCACCATTGTCAAGACGAAGAATATTTTTATCACGTCGATTTGTGCACAAACTCCGGCGGAATATAAATCATCTATCTCATCTCATCTAAATTCTTTATTGATACATAAGAAATATCTTAAGTAAATTTGGGTTTACATCTAACTGACATTAAAAAGTTGCATTATGTATTCCTTTGAAATCATTCTGGACGCTAAGAGACACGAATTAAAACCAATTAATCGGGCAAAAATAACCGATTGAATTGATGAACTGTCCACGGTGTATAGCACAGTACTCGTATATAGGAGTATGGATGGCATACTCGTATGTACAGTCAACGTTTCAAGTGTTTTTGAGCACTTAATTCCATTTTTTACACAAAATTTAATGCAACTTCTTTGATCCATTTTTTTCGATAGCAGAAAATCGCCCAACACGTAAAACACTCGTCTTATTTATGTCTCTCAAAAAGAAACTAAACGTGCTATATGGATAAAACCGTCAACATATCTTCGAGACGAGTGTACCAACATAAAAAAAGATATAATCGAAAGACGAATGCACGTAGCCCGTGAAATTTGAAAATTGACCTTATTTTTTAACATACCTCGCATGTACTCGCATATGCTTCATTTGGTCTTTGAGTATTTATAGTTTTTATAAATAGAATGACAAACTTAGGCTATCGGTCATCGTATAAAGGAGGGTAAAAATAAAAGCTTAAAAGGAGCTTATTTAAGCCTACTATCAACAATTTACATCTTCGGATCATATTATGTCCTTTAAAAATGGTTTTTGGAGTACTCTTTAGAGTTACACGTTTTGCTGTAATTGTTAGGAATCACAAATGAATCTAAAACCAATTGTTCACTACGGCAGTTTTGGAAGTGCTTCAAAATTGCAGCGTTGGAAGTGGTAAATATGCATGGATTGCATCTGTAGAAGTGATGAAAATGTGATTTTATTTAATGACTTCTACTATATTTGCTAGGCGGGTCTTAATATGCCAAATGTTATCGAGATGAAAACTAGTTATTTGACTTCGATATTCACATACGCATAGCGACGTGAATATTGGCAACTTCAATATTGCAAACTTTTTGACTTATAAGGAAATGTCACCAACTTGCCTAAGGAGCAGTGGGTAGGCGGGTGTTTCCTAGGATGCTTTGTACCGCTTACCCCTAAAACGCAAGCCTCTCTACCCGATCCTGTAATTAAGCAGACAAATGGTATGATGCTTGCGTATAAAAACAAAGTAGTGTGGCTTTGTGCCAGGCGCCCTAGGAAAAGGTGGATTATGTCTTGGGATTCACCTATAATATGATATCAAACTGATCTTGGAACTCGTTATTCGAAAACCAAGTAAAGGGGAGAGTCATAGTTAAACAAGACACATCCTGGCAACAGGTGCGACATAGAGAAGCCGTCGGGAGGTATCAGAAGATTTATCTTTTCCGTAAATAAAGTTGTATGACCAGAGAGATCTGGTTAATGAACTATGATAGGTGCATGGTGTGCTTTGCTGTGTTGATATTCTCTCCTCGGACATTGAAAATCTATGCCGTAGATTATGGATTACCAGTTCCATGCGAGGTATGATAAAGCAAAACTGGAGTAGCTTGTCTGCGAAACCCAGACCAGAGGGTTCTTCTCTTCTGGTAGCACAGGTGACCAGGGGCCCAAGGAACATTGTTCCTTCCTGGTCAATGGTGTTGGACCCCTAGTGGGAGCATCATGCTGGCTGTGGTTGCCCGAACAAGTGTTTCCAGTGCTTTTGCGTTGCTTCAGGTTGCGTTGGTGAAGAAAGGCATTAGCTTGGAAAACACTGTTCATGCCTATCCGAGGTCTTCCTAGATACCTCAACTCCTGCCCGGGAGGTAGCTCACTTCATACCAAGTGACTGCAAAGGTACTTTGGCCGAGTGAGGGAGTGGGACCTGAGGAAGCTTTTCCAAGGGACCTACTTCCAATCTCTGGTAGTTTGGCTAATCCTTCGGGATTAGTTTGAGTACCCCAAAGGGACGCTTGCTGTCGCTAGAAGAAAGAAAGAACATATAATCAAGAAAAAAAAAATGATGGAAAACAGCACCTGTGTGATGGCACACCATGGGTAAGGCTTTCACAGCGAGACTCATGTAAAATCTACACATTTGATTTGATTTGCCTAAGAAGCACTCATAGATGTGTGATGGCAAGAAAAGGGCAGAAAACATAGTGTGTCCTAGCTTAAAAGCCGTGAGTTTTCTAAAAAATTCTGCAAAACTTGCTGCTTGTTGCCAAGTGAATAAGGGTTAGAGGGACTAAAGATTTCATGTTCAAAAATGTTCAAAATGAATAACGGTCAGAGGGCCTAAATTACAAAGACTTCATGTTCGAAAATGTTCAAAATTAAACATCTCAAAAAACAAAAATATGTCGATTTGTACCACTTTCCAAGTATACGTCTCTTATGACTCAGCTGGATCAACCCGTCAGGTTTGAGATGATAATTATTTGAATGCAAACAAAGAAAATGTTAAGTTTTAAAACCCCCAAACTTCTCAAAAAGTTATCTTTTAAAAATAATTCAAATATAATTATAATAACTACAAATACTCTGATAAATTTATTGTATTTTCCGAAGACATTTGTAATTTATCCTGAGATTTGCCCAACTTTGTGTGAATGTTCTCCTCAACGATGACAGCCCGCTGTAGGGTGTCATAGCCAAGATTACTAAGAATGGGCTCTAATAACCATTCGCACGTACAACTCACACATAGCAAGTAAGTCACTTTAAGTTTCTTTCGTTTTTATGATCACGGAAAGAAGTTACCAACACAGTGTTGAATGTTTTACAAAGGATTAAGACGAGGCAGAGGACGATGGCGATGATGATGTTAATGATGCCGTCTGTGGAGATAGAGGCGGATACGGAACACAACGTTAAAGATGCGGTTGTATTCTTTAGTACCGAGCTATTACAGTGTTAGTGGCTGGCTGGCTGAATGTGTGCGACTCAATCTCAAAGATTTAATTTAATATATGGTCTATATTCATAAGCATTCACACTAGTATTTGAATAATATATAATGCATGCCTTTTTATTTTTTCATTAAAACTTAATTATTCGCAGCTTGGATTTGTTGCGACTACACATAAATCCGTTTGAATATATGGCATAATCTACATGCCAACCATACTTCTGCCACAGCATAATATATGTATATTCATTATTATATATATATTCTCTATGGAACTACTGCGGTTTTGTGGGTAATTTCAGTTAAGGATAGACTACGTGTTATGTTTCGAGGATGTTATAGAAAATTTACTAATACTTTGTTTTTGTTTATTAGGCAAAATGTAATTACTATATTTATTATTATGGGAGTTGTGGGGATGCATGGCGGGGACACATCTCTAGAAGACTCATAACCCTTTGCGCTGCGTGAATCAGCTCACGAGCATCTGCTGATGTGAGCTACAAAAATCGTCAAGTGGAAATGCTATAAGAGTCATGATTAGGGAATATGCACATGGAATGTACGGACTATTCTTGGAAAAATACAATACTGATATCGCCGTTCTCCAGGAGATGCAATGAATATCACAGGGAATCGTATGACGAAATAGCTGTGACATTTACAATATCTTTCCTACATAAAGCAAGAAAAATCAAGTGTGCATTTGCTATTGGCTAGCTAATTAGCCAACCTATCTTGAAATTTAGACCTGCAAGTGACCAATAAGCACAATTTTCATCAATTCGAAATACCTTTTACGAGGGCGGTCCCAAACCTAGCCGACCTGAGGTACAGGTGGTGCCAATAGTAAAAAAAACATTTTGTTGAAAAGTGGCAACCTCATAAAACATATGTTTTAAGTTTCAAGGCGCCACATTGTTTAGTATTTTTTGTTTAAACGATCTACAGTGTTGCGCAAAACAAAAGCAACAAAATGTACTCCAGATTATAAATATAAAATTTTCATAAACACAAAATATTTAAAACAAAGCTTACTATTTATTTTCACAGAGCTATAAAACCGATACATTACAACAACAAGAGTCGAAATAGAGTCGAAATTCACTTGCGCAAACAATACTTGCGCGCAACAAAATAGAGAAAGAAGAGAATAGGTTTAAAAAGAATGCGATCTAGCGGTACTTTTACAATGTTTTTGAGAAGCTGTCGTAAAATACTTTCAATTTGTGCAATATTTGATTCAGTTTGTCAACGATCTTTGCATATTAACGACGTTAAGAACATGGCGAGGGAAAAGTTTGGAGACAAATTAAAAAGTGAAATAATAAATGACTTTTTAGGTAGTATGAAGCAAGCAGAGATAGCAAAAAATTTTAAAATTAATAGATCCTGCATTTGCCGGTTGATAAAGAAGCATCGACAGACAGGAGAAATCAAAACCAAACATTTAGACCTATTTAATATGCCTATGTAAGGAAAAGGAAATGGTAGACAAGCATAATTCTACGTCAGAGAATGCACTAAGTTTCAATGATATTCAAACAATGGTAAGCCATCATATCACACGACTTCTTTGTGATATCGATGTTTCTTCTAAGGATTATGCTTTTTGGCCTAGATTCGAGGACTTTTTCTCCTTTCTTTACACAAAAATTGCCGGCTCTCTTCCACGGAAAACCTGCAAAAAAAAAAACTTGCAGAAAACTTAAAAAGAAGCATCAGGAGGTAAGAACCATTCTAAGAATACTCGTATGCTCTCTCTCTAATGAGGATTTCGAAATAGTGCGGCGGAAAAATCTCTAATTATGAAGATAAAAGAGTTCTAATAAACGCCTACGTTAAAACTTAAAACTGACAACAATTGCTAAGGGATTAGGTCCCAGCAGAAATGGGTTAAACGATAGCATCTCTTACCTCCTCCTTCAGAAAATTGCTATCAACCAAGTGACATAATGATTGTTTATATATCTGTGGTCACAACCCACAACAGCCTAAGTCTGTTTTTCAATATTTTCAGTACAGAAGTTTAAAGTTTTGAATCTTCACTGAAAATCAGGAGAAGGTGTTTTTTGGAAAACTTTGCTACAGATTCCAAGGAAACGAATTTCTTTACTTAGTTGTTAACAAAAAATAGTAGTTTATTCTCGCAGTCCAAAGATATTATCGAAAAAGACACTTAGGCTCTTATGAATTGTTGAACGAAAGAAAGTCAAAAAGTTCAAGTTGAGTTAGGCTATTATTCCAGATTAAATAAAAAACTTTAAGTTTGGAGAAAGACCTTAACTCAATTTATGTTTATCAAAAAACGAAATTGTAATTCGGAATAAGAGCTTAACTCAAGTTAGGAAAATAAAATTGTTTCTTTATTTTTTTGGATTAACGACTTAAGTTGATTTAGGCAATGATGAAAAAATAATGTTTACATTTGTTGTAATCCTAAATTGACTTAGGCAGTTATGCCAATACAGTCATTTAGAAAAATAACTTAAGCTATTAGGATTTTTTAGGATTAATTGCCTTCCTAGAAGAGATACAAACATGAAAAATTTAGAGCAAATAAATTTAGATTTACGCTGAATACGATGGTGCTAATAACTCAATTGTGTCCTAACTCGAGTTAGGCTGTTACGGGTTGTGACCACAGATATGTCTAACATGTCTCCCCGGATAATAAGACATGTAAGTAAAATATACACATATGGTCGGACAAAATAAGTACACCTGCTTATTTTTGCTACATAATTCATTTCAGTTACTTTAATGGAAAGTAAACATGGCAATTCTGTTTTATTTAAATAACTTTAATATGGCAGTGCTTTTAAAAGTAAAAACAAATCCGGGGTTTCCTCGCAGTTTTCGTTGTGAGTTAGTTTTGTTCAGGTGTGATTTTAGAACTTGGTTAAAATAATAAATACATTGCTCAATTCTTTAATATTTTCGCAGTTTGCTGTAGTCTCTTTGGAGTCTTTTTCATAACAAAATACGTATATAGTAAAAAAAAAAATTTGCCACGGGCCGAAAAAGTCATTGTTCTCCGGAGGAGAGAAAAACTGTTTCAAGACTAAGAGAAAGTGGCCAAAGTCTTCGTTCTATAGCAGAAACTATGAAACGGTTGCTATTTTTTGTACAAACTGCTTTAAGGCCTACAAAGCCCGTCAAAACTTGCGGAAGACCCAAAAAAAAAAACTTAAAAACAACAGATATCCGTATTGTAACACTTGCGAAGAAGGACGGACCTGTTTGTGTCTTCAAGAGCGATTTCAACAGAAATTGGAAATGTAATTTCGTCGCGAACGGTTCGTCGTAGACTACAAGAAGCACATTTACCAGGACGGATAGGCAGAAGAGTTCCTTTGCTTAGACAAAAAAAAAAAATTAAAGGCTAGATTGGCGTTTGCAAGAAGTCATTCCAATTAGTCCGGAGGAGACGGTGAAAAAAATGGCGACATTTTGTGGAGCGATGAAACAAAAATTAATGTATTTGGAAACGACTGTGCCCGGAATGTTTGGCGCCCTAACGGTGAGGAATTCTATGTTCGCTTTACAAAGAAGACGGTCAAGCACGGGCGGCAATACTCGTATTATGGTCTGGGGTTGTTTCTCGTGGTATGATGGATAATGATCCGAAGCATACTTCCAAGTTGGTAGAGGATTAGTTCCAAGATAATAACTGACCAAGTCAATCTCCGGACTTAAATCCAATCGAAAATCTTTCGAGAGAGTTGCAGCAAAGAATTGGAAAGGAGGTTCTTAAAAATAAGGATTAGTTATGGAATTTTGTTCAAAAAAACTTGGTATGAAATACCAGTAGAAACCTGCAGGAAGCTTATTGCCAGCATGCCAAAAAGAGTCAAGAAAGTAATTGAAAATAGAAGTGGATATAGGGACTTTTAACGAAACTCAGCCAATTTAGTAGAATAAACTTGATTTTTTTTTACTTTTTTGCTTATTTTAACTAAATGTAATTATTATATTGTCCAATGTTTTTTGATTACTTTCTTACTTTTGGAAAAATACTGAATTTAATTTGTTTTTTTTTTTTGTTATTGTTTTAGTATTTATTTTATTTCTAATGTTATAGCAAAAAAAATTAGTAAAAGCTGATTTTTTCAATCGTAGTTTTTTTAAAAATCTAATAAAACACTCAAATTTGCATCATATATTAAAATGTTTTATTGGAATCGATAAATTGGTCTTTGACATTTAATTTTTAAAGATAATTTCATGTAAATGTTGTCCGCGAAAGGTCTAATTTTTCGTGTTCGGCTTGTCCACATAGACTAACGACTTGATATAACCCCACAAGAAATAATCAAGAGGCCTTAAATCGCAAGATCCTGGGGGGGCGGGGCCAACTCACAGGGCCAAATCGAGAGATAAACTGCTCACCAAATTCATCCCTCAACATATCCATTGTTTCACGAGCAGTGTGGCATGTAGCAGCGTCCTGATGAAACCACATGTCAACCAAGTTTAACTCATTCAATTGGGGGGGAAAAAAAGTTCTTGTGGTTGAGTAACACATGCCCTATCGCTGAGAACGGCGACGAATTCACATTTCACGATCGTCACTTACACTGGTCGCTACGGCTACAATATTTTCTTCGGTACGCACTCTACGCATAAGAGTCGATGGTTTTATGTCCAACAAAGTAAATTTGATGCGAAATTTGGAGAGAACATCATGAATTGTTGATTCAGCAGGTCGATTATGACGACCATAAAATGGTCGTATCAAACGATGCACATTTGTCACAGAGCCCGAATTTTGATAATAAATTTCAACTATTTGCAATCATTGCTCGTTTGTTAGTCTTTCCATGATGAAATGGCAGAGTTTACTGTACACTTTTCACTTTGAAAGATAACGTTTGGACGCCATTACCAACCAGTGCTGCCAACCTGAAAAACTTAAATCTTAAAAAATCACCCTGTATTTGTTTTTTCTTTTAATTTAAATAAGTTTTAGTCTACGAGACTTATAAAAAAAGTAAGGGGTGTGCTTACTGTTGACCATACATGTATGTCGTTTCAATCTTTTCACCAGTTGCAATGAATTCAACCAAATTTGGCATACGTTATGCATTTGATGAACTTAGTTCTGAAATTTAAATAGGACTGCAGTACCATATCTCACCTGCATACCTCACATACAAATTATGTAGATTGCAGTAACTCAAATTGTTGTCAATGGCATAATCTAATCTTTGGTAAAACTATGATAAAATTGTCCTCATAACCCCGCAGTTCCTGGTACCTCCTACACAAATTATAGGTATTTTTTTATAATTATACACCGGAATTCATATACTTCATTCAACTATACTAAATACAGCCTTGTTTATTCATTCAGAACCTGTTACTCGTATTTGGTAGACTGCAGCAATCTAAACACAATCTGTAATGCTTGTTAGAATTTAAAAAGTCGGTCGTTCTGGTGACTTTCATACAAATAATTGATTTAACTTATATATTCATAGGCTCATATCTGTCATCTGTTGCACTAAATTCATTCAAATTTAGTACCCGTACTCGGCCAAGGTTGTAAGTTTTTGTGTGAAAATCGACGTCATTGTCACGGCACTCCTACATCTCCATACAAGTGACCGATTTAATTCATATATTGGTGACTAAATATCTTTCAAGCAGTTGCATTGAATTTAGAAAAATCTCCGCTCACAATATGCGTTAGATAAACTTAGTTCTGAGAATGAAAATAAACTGAATTGCTGCGCTCATTGGGGTACATCTTCTATATAGAGACGCACTAATCGAAATTAATTTTTGGTTTTGATAACGACTCCTTTTTGGTGCTCACCATACAAAATACCTGGTCTAATCCAGGCGCCTTCAAAAAAGTTCAGTTTCTTTTCGGTTTTGATATTGTAGAGGGTTATCCATTTTTCAGTTTCAAAAGTAAAGTTTCGATTAAACTTTGGACCTTGCCATTGGATTGAAACCAGTGAATGGATATCCCTGCATGGTACCGCCACTGTCGTTCACTTGTTTATATGTTTATTTGTACCGTACTTATCGATAAGTTTTAATGTGTTGTCGCTGTCAACTAAAGTAGTGTCAAAAGGTAGACAAAACCCCAAGCGGGTCTATGCGCATTCTCTGGAGAAAGTGGGCAGTTATTTTGGCAATTACAGCTTTTATATCTTTGCTGTAACAAAGATCATATAAAAATTCCGTAATCCTTAGGTCCAAAATCTTCAAATAATTGGCGCTTGGTTTTCATGCCAAAAAGACAGTATATTTGATAAATTTATATATCGTAATGTAAGTCTTCTAATGTAATTGTATAACTTATTTTTATTCGAATAGGAATTTTAATATTCAAATATAAAACATAATAAAATCAAAAATCGAGTTTTGTATTTGGTGTTCAGAATCCAGTGAAAACTTGGCGCCCAGGGACATTCCCTCAACACTGTACATTTTTGATTCTAATTCGTTTTTGTAATGACAACTCACAGCATATGTTGATTCGTTTTTTTATTTGATACGAAATTAGAAATCTAAGTTGATTCTGTTTCTCTATCGCAACGTAATGAAGCAGATATTTCGATTAGAGAATCTGAAAAGAGGACATACTTTTATGCAATTTATTTCCTTTTTTGTCTGAATCAGAACTGAGACCAAATGTAGTTTGTTTTTGCAGAGAAAAAGGCCTGGCACCAAATTGCAAAAACTCAAAATGGTTCAAATAGTTTATTTTTTGGATTTCCGATACCAGGCTATTAGAAATTTTCACAGTTATTCAAAAATGTTATCTATTATTTGAATTGAAAAATTTCAAAAGAAATACAAATAAAACTTTTCATAAACTGAATCAGAGTCAAAAATGTTTCTAATTTTGTTGTAGGCAGAGATCGTTACGATTATAAAATTGGTTATTTAATGATTATGCTGTGAGTTTTATTTTCTGATTAGAAAGAAAGCTTATTTCTTAAAAATACGATTTTTTGATTTTAAAATTTTCGATTGGAAGATAATGATTAAATGATTATTTAATGATTATGCTGTGAATTTTATATTTTGCTTCAAAAATAAGTTTTATTTTTTCCTTTGAAAATAGAACTTATTTCTAAAGCTTTATTTTCCAATCAGAAAACGAAGTTTATTTTTGGTGTTAATTTTTTCGATTGGGAGAAAATGACTAATTTTGTAGTAAGTTTTAACTACTTTTACTCGATCTTCAGTTGTTAAATGATCCATATTTGTAAATTGCAAACCTTTCACTAAAGAAATAACACTTCAGATGACAGGTATTTTGACAGGCGATTTCGAAAATACTAAATGGATAACCTAATATACAAAGTGTCCGTCGGGAAGGTATACTACTTTGTTTGTTTACAATTGTTGATTAAATGAAAGAGAATGGATCTTATATTGATAAATATTTTATTTAATGTTGGCAATTATGTAGGAATACAATATCAGATAAATGTCCACCTCCCCCCAGATATCCCCACAAAACAAAGTCCGAAGCAGTCAAATCAGGCGACCTTGAAGGCCAATCAACATCACCATTTCCTGAAATAACTTGTTGTGGAAAAAGGTCTCGCAGTAATTCCATTGTAATCCTGGCTGTATGCGATGTGGCACCATCTTGTTGATACCGCATGTTAATCAAGTCCAATGCATGCAGTTGTGGCGTTAAAAAGCTTTCAATCATATCACAACATCGATCCCCATTAACAGTTACCGTTACGCCGCTTTCAGTTTCAAAGAATTAAGGTCCAATGACTCCTCCTGACCAAATTGCACACCAGACTGTCACTTTCAATGGATGCGAAGGTGGCTGATGAATAATTTGTGGGTGAGGGTCCATTGTCCAGAACCGACTCACATATCCATTCAAATGAAAATGTGCCTCGTCACTCATTATGATTTTTTTTATGAAAATCGGGGTTGTCATGGGCGAGCTGTAACTAACATCCTATTGGCATATGTACGGCGGTGTAAATGGTCTTGTGGAAGAAGCTCTTGTGTCAACTGAATCTTAAATGGAAACAAATGCAAATCCTTGTGCAGAATTGAGGCCAAAGTTGTGCTTTGAAGACCAAGCTCCTGAGCACGGCGTCGAATTGAGGTTGATGTATTGTTTTGAATACTTTCTTGAGCAGCAGTAATGTTTTGAGCCGATCGTGCAGTACATTGTGGTCCAGACTTGGCCCTATCAGCTACAGACCTTCTTTATTCGAACTCATTCACTACGCGATAAATAGTGCGTCTTGTTGGCACGTTGTTTCTCCCGAAAATGTCACGTAACTTTCTCATCGTCACAGTAATCGATGTTTGATTTTGATAAAATGTTTTAACGATTAAAACACGTTGGTTTACCGAATATTTTTCCATAATAAATTTGCCACGTCTCTACTTCACGACTGCCAAATATGAACTGTCAGGACTAATATTTACCAAAATGGCGACAAAAAAGAAATAGTATACCTTCCCGACGGACACCCTGTATGTGTACTCAGAACTTTCCTATGGATGTTCTTTTTCTCTGATTTTTTCCCCCTTGAAATTATAAAAGTAACGATTATTGCCGTCCCCAGGATTTGGGCGTAAGAATCAAAATCAAAATTCTTTGTAATTTCATTTTGGATTGAATGAAACAAAAATAAACTTCAATTCAATTTTGATTTTATTGCCGGAATCAAAATAAAAATTGTGCACATTTTTGACTTGGGTTGCGAAACTGAAAAAAATCGAAATTATTTTCGGATTTGGGTCTGTGTTTCCCTGACGGTCTCCGGTTTAATCTATGTATTCCTAAGTTTCTTTCATTTTAATAAACAAATATCGGGCATTTATAAGAAGACAATGGCCTTAAGTTGCCTCATTTACAAATTAGCCAATTTGGCAAAAATTAATTAATCGCTATGATTTCTAAGTGCTGTCTTCCACTTAAAAGTAGCTATAAGCAAGTTATAATAATGTAATAAATACTGAATTTTCCTTCTTTCTGACAACTATAACCGAGAGAAAATGAAATATCAACCACATACAGGGTGCCACACGAATCGTGCTACAAACACAAAGGTAATAACTATTTTTCTGCGTTTTTTATTTGGCAGGTAACTATTTTGATTTATTAAAATGAATGCTCGGCATACCGAAAAGGGTATTTGGATAGTGCAGCGGTACCATGCTTTGCAGTTCTTCATTACCATCCAAAAGGAATTTAGACGGGAGTTTGGCGGCACTCCCCCGAGTAGATGGACTATTATGAAGTGGGTAAGCATATTTGCCGAATTTGAAAGCATCGCACGAAAATCGTATTATCGAGATTCCTATGTTCAGGTTCCAGACACATTCGCGGCTTATCGTTGCGATTTGTCTTTAGCAGATAGTCTTTACAACAGATAATTCATGACGACTTAAACTTGTTTCCGTACAAAGTCCAAATTACAATTAAGTTAAACCCTCTGAGTTTGCATATTCACCTGGTATTTTGTCAAAAAATGATTGAAATGACCGAAGAAGACAACAACTTGATAAATTACATGTTCATGTCTGAAGAGGCACAGAAGACGAGTCGCTGTGTGGTGCCCAGTTTCAGCAAGGTCCATTGTGGGGACTTTGAAGAAAACTGTGTAACAGTAACTGTCAAAGGGAACCATTATTGAGAGAATTGCGCCGAAGATTTATTCTCAACATTTGATTCATCATCATTTTAGACATAAAACGCAAAATGTTGCTCACACCTATGTGCAACTACAGGGTGGCGCACGAATCGTGCTACAAACACAAAACGGGAACGAATATGGGCCGCTATTGAAACATGTTGAAGGAGTTTTTTTACTCAGAATCGCGCCGAAGACGTATCCGTTTCAACAGCATAGCCAGACCGGTTATGGCGGAGCCCCAACAAAAATTCTCAAACAAATTAATATCCAGAGACTGTACTTTCCGCCGGCTCCTAAGGTCACTTATCCTGATTGCACCAGACTTTTTCTTACAGGGTTATGTCAAGCAAGAGGCGTACAAAACGATAACCAATGAATGTAACTGAATTGAAGCAGTCCATTAAAACAATAATTGAGGTGATCCCGACTTCAAACCTTCAGGCCGCAATGAATATTATAATTTTATGATCAGATGCGTCGCATATGCGTGAATAGGCATGGAGGTCATTTACGATCTCTTACCTTCAATTAGTTATATAAAATAAAATTGAATTTTCTATACAAAAAAAAAAAAAAAATTAAAAAAAAAAAATTTAAAAAATTAAAAAAAAAAATGTAAAACATATTTAAAAAAAAAATTTTTAAAAAATTAATTACATTAATCAATTAAAAAAAAGTTATGTATTGTAGCACAATAACACTATTACAATATTCATTGTAGCACAAAAAAAAATGAAACAAATAAATTAATTAAATTAATTAATTAAAAAAAAGTTATTTATTGTAGCGCAATTGATGCGCCATCCTGTATTTCGTATCGTTAACTCGAACAAAATTTTCGCATTCATTTATTTTAGAATTTTGTGACGTTTGACTTTTGCGGCGGCCATCTCAATAACTGTCGATGTCATTTTAAATTTGTTATGACAACATAAAAACTTATTTTCCTTTTGAATTGTTATTAAACTAATGCTCCTGTGTTTCAGTCCGTGCAATAGTAAATGAGTACAAAGCAAATGAATATAAAGGAGGCTCTTCCCTTTTCCTTAATAATTCAGAATCGTAATTTGCTTAAATATCGATCAACTCCTCACAAGAATCATAAAGCGGTGAATAGAATCAACACTCGAGGGCAAAATAAAGTCGACTCTCACCGCTTGCCACTAATATATAGTTGATTACATGTTTGAAATTTGTGCATTTGTTGTTGTTTGCCAGTTATTTTAGTTATGCGGCTGGTAGATGGTCGCACTTCTTACGATTCTTTTGCTCGGAGGGCTCACGTTGGGGTTGTGGCACGGGGCGGGGGTGTGTCACAATCATCGTAAAAGTTAATATTACACTTGTAGGCTCATTTTTTGTATGTTCGTTACATTCCTAGCCCGTTTAAGCGACATGTTTATGAGGATGGTGGAGTGGAGAGTGGCGGATGAGGCCAGCACTAGCAACGTGCCGCAAGCACGGCACATTTCTATTTATGGGATGTAGTAGTGAGATAGTACAAGTATTTATATGCCAGCACACTGCCAATGTATATGCCTGTGTGTGTGTGTCTGTGTATTTGTGGGTGTAACAGCTTTACAAGATGTCACTTTAACGAGGAAACTGAAAGGAAATGCTTTCTGTGGTTTCTACTTATTTAGCCGAGTACCTCCGGATTTTTTGTTTTGAACACGTTTTTGCACTACTTTTTCATCCATCTTGTTGTTTCACGCTGTTGCTGTTGTTGTTGTTGTCGTTGTTGTCTCACCATCATCACCATGATTGTCGTTCTTATAGTCCTCAGTGTTGTTGCAGTGCCGTTGTTGGTGGCATTTCTATGTTATCCAATCCATGGTTTGTCTTGAAGTGTTGCTGGTTCTAGTAAAAGTACAACGCCTCCGGCAACTGACACCAGATTTAGTTATAACTTTTTCCTTTAATAGGTCCAGTTCTTGTTAAATTTAGCTTTTGGCCAGCGGAGAAGAAGCAATGAAATTTAAATTTCGTATTTAAGCAACGCAACGCAGATAAGTAAAATTGGTGAGATACGAACATCGTCAAACCAACCGACAAGAGTCAAATGTCATGCCACAACCCCAAGATTTGGTGATGAACCAGAAACCACAGTTATCTCTGGATATAGTTTGATGGTAGGTAATTTGACCAGTAGGGAATTGTGGAATTTGTTAAATTTCGAAAATGAGTACATAAATAATATGAAATTCAGGATATTAATATTTAGTGTACTCTGGCATTATTGTGGGAGTTGCTCTCCAGATTGTTATTGTTAACACTGGGCGAATTTTACGTATAAACTAGTAATTTTCTTCATATTATTATCAAATACGAGCATACACTCGTAAATATATGGTCCAAATAATAAGTACACCCTATGTTTTTTTAAAGTCTCGTAGACCAAAATTTATTTAAATTAAAAGAAAAAACAAATACCAATTTCTTTTGTTATAACATTAGAAATAAAATAATTACTAAAACAATAACAAAAAACAAAAATTAAATTCTGTATTTTTCAAAAAGTAAGAAATTATACGAAAAACATTGGACAAAATAATAAGTACATTTAGTTAAAATAAGCAAAAAGCAAAAAATTTTAAGTTTTTTCTGCTAAATTGGCTGAGTTTCATTAAAAGCCGGTATATCCACTTTTATTTTTAATTATTTTGTTGACTCTTTTTGACTGGCATGCTGGCAAAAAGGCACGTTTCTACCAGCATTTCATACCAAGTTTTTTGAACAAAATTCCATAACTGATCCTTATTTTTAAGAACCTCCTTTCTAATTCTTTGTTTCAACTCTCTCCAAAGATTTTCGATTGGATTTAAGCCCGGAGATTGACTTGGCCAGTCAAGAAGAGGGCAACGTTATTATCTTGGAACCAATCCTTTACCAACTTAGAAGTATGCTTCGGATCGTTATCCTGCTGGAAGGTCCATCTAAGAGGCATACTTTCTACAGCATAGTTCAATATCGTATTTGCCAAGATATCTTTGTAGTGGAACCTGGTCGTAGTGTCGGTAGTGTCGATGTATCGGACCGACACCATATCACGAGAAAGAACCCCAGACTATAATATTTCCGCCGTCGTTGCCGAACAGTCGTTTCCAAATACATTAATTTTTGTTTTGTTTGTTTCGCCATTTCTTTTCACTGTCTCCTCCGGACCAATTAGAATGACTTCTTGCAAACGCCAATCCAGTCTTTAAGTTTTTTTGTCTAAGCAAAGGAACTCTTCTGGCTATCTGTCCTGGTAAAAGTGCTTCTTGTAGTCTACGACGAGCCGTTCGCAGTGAAATTACATTTCCAATTTCTGTTGAAATAGTTCTTAAAGACATAAACGGGTCCTACTTCGCAAGTGTTACAATACGGATATCTGTTGTTTTTTCGACAGGCTTTTAAGCATTTTGTACAAAAAATAGCGACCGATTCATAGTTTCTACTATGGAGCGAAGAGTTTGGCCACTTTCTCTTAGTCTTGAAACAATTTTTCTCCTCTCCGGGGAACAATGACTTTTTCGACCCTTGGCTGATTTTTTTCACAAAATATTTTGTTATAAATAAAGATAAACAACAGTAAAATAACTAGCCTTTCCAGAAAGACTACAGCAGACTGCGAAAATATTAAAGAATTGAGCAATGTGTTTATTATTTTGACCCATTATTGAAATCACACCTGAACAAAACTAACTCACAATGAACGGGGAAGCCCCAGTTTTGTTTTTACTTTTAAAGGCATTACCATATTAAAATTATTTGAATAAAAAAGAATTGCCATGTTTACTTTCCGTTAAAGTAACTAAAATTAAACATAAAACAAAAATAAGCAGGTGTACTTATTTTTTCGACCATATGTGTAAATGAGTGTAATCTTTGGCTTGCTCTTTACGACTTGCGACTTGGGGGTTTGTCGTAAGAAGATAATCACCACTACAGTTATCAGGTTGAGCATGAACAAACATATGTGTATTTTAGAGATTTTTACAATTGGCGATTTTTTTTTTTTTTGAATATTTGTATACGCAATGTGATAGCTGTCATTTTCTTCAAACTCACCAAAAATGTTGGTATTTTCACAATTGTCATTTTCTTTTGCAAGATACAGATATTTTAGCGATTTGTTCAATTTGGAGTTTTTTTCTTTGAAATTCTGTTTAAAAAAATAGTGATAAACCCCTTAGAAAGTGCAAAGATTTTGACAAATTCGCCACGGGTCAATTCTCTTCCGAGATGTGGACAGATTTGCGAGACAATGTTATCTTTTAGAAAGTCTACAAATTACATTTCCGACAAATGGACATACGCCGATCCCAAAACTAGCCGACCTAACAAAGAAGACAGAAAAGAGTTGGGGAAAATTGTCTTTATTTTTCAACAAAGTCTTCTTTTAGCCCGATACACTATTTCCTACGATATCCAATAACTTCTATATCCTGTTTAAATTAAGAACTCTCAAACCACTTAAAATAGCGATCAACAGCAGACTTTATTTCTTCATTGTTGGCGAATTTTTTACCGCCGAGTCATTTTTTCAAGTTTAGAAATAGAAAATATTCCGAGGGAGCTAAATCTGGCGAATAAGTGCGCGATGAAGCAATTCAAACTTTAATTTATTAATTGTGGCCATCGAAATAGCGTGAACTGGAGCATTGTCTTGATGAAACAACAGTTTCTTTTTGGCCAAATGCAACCTTTTTACCATAATTTTATTACCTAAACGCTGCAATAAATTAGCATAATATTCGCCGTTAATTGTTTTTCCTTTCTGAAGATACATAATTAATCAAAATAATACCACAGATGAAAGTGTCTTCAAAAGTGCCTACAGATGAAAGTGTCTTCGCCTTTTTTGGACACGATTCTTCCAGTCCAGTCCAGTGCTTTAACTGTTCCTTTGTCTTTAGGTGCGAAGTCGTGGTGGTAGACCCATGTCTCATCCATGGTTATAAATCGTCGGAAAACTTCGGCTTTGTTGTGGCGAAACATCGCCAAACACTGTAATAAAACATCTTCACAATGTTGTTATGGCTCTATTGAAAGCAAGCGCGGCACCCATCTTACGCACAGATTTCTCATCTTCAAATTTACGGTCAATATATGATGATAACGCTTTTTGAAATGCCTGGTATTTTCGCTAGTTCACGCATCTTTAACCGACGATCATCCGATACCATTCTGTGAATTCTCTTAACTTTGTCTGGGGTGGACACATCAATTGGTCGATCACTACCATGTTCGCCTTGGCAGCTTGTACGGCCTCCATTAAACTCTAACTGCTACCCAATATTGTGCAGTTGTAAACGAAGGTGGAAACTCCCCCAAAGTAGAATCTAGATCGGCTTTAATATTGGTTGGACTCAGACAAGAAATATTGAACTACATAACGATGACAAATTTGTTCATGTTTACAAATTCACTGAGATCGTTTACTTCTGGTGGCTCGAATAAGAATGCTAAACAACTTGGCTTGAAACTTAAAAACACATACATATTTAAGTTGCCACTTTTCACCAATATATATATTTTTTCTAAAATACTGGCACCATCTACACGTCAAGTCGGCTAGTTTTTGAACCGCCTTCGTATCTGTACTTTAGTGATTCTTATTTAAATTTCGTGTACATCAAGCAAGAGTTCCTCTAGACCGCTTAAATTATTCTAACAGCATTGCTTTCACCTGGTATATACATATATTTGATCGGTGAAGAATGCTCCGTTTGGCCACAGTGAGACAAAATGTTCTCCTAGGATGTGGAATAGAAATTGCGGATTTCTGAAAATCAGTAGAAATTTGTGGATTGAAAATTCTGAAAGCGCTTACGAAAGGCTGTTGCAATTGCTTTCACCTGGTATATATTTGATCGGTGAAAAATGCTCCATTTGGCCACAGTGGGACAAAATGTTCACCTAGGATATGGAATAGAGAATCTGAAATTGCGGATTTCTGAAAATCAGTCGAAATTTTTGGTTAGCAAATTCTGAAAGCACTTACGAAAAACTGTTGCAAGCTACTTATGCTGCACTTGGTCACAGTGGAACAAAATATATTTTCGTATTTGAGAGCATATTTTCATATTTCGCTGTTTTGAAAATCTTCTGAAATATGGGAACAGTGGTTTCTAGTAGCACTTGTCAAGTTCTTTCACACGGTATATATTTGATCGGTATATATTTGATGGGACAAAATGTTGTCCTGAAATTGCGGATTTCAGAAAATCAGATACGAATTTATCTTCACGCAAATAACGAAATTAGAAATAATTTTAATTCGGGCACTACTTATGAAACCCTTTGTTTACATTTCATTTCAAAATGTTCGATTCGTAAAACCATTTAAAATTTTTGAGTAGCTGTGAAAATTTCTGAGAGCCTGATATCGTAAGTTAAGAACATAAATTGTTTGAATCATTTGAAACATTTCGTCACTAGGTCTTTTCCTCTGCCAAGAAACGACACTACATATGGTTTCAATACGAATTCAGACTAATAAAATCAACTGTATTTTCGTTTTAGGTTCTCGAATCAAAATATCTGTTTCATTATGCTTCGATAGAGAGATAGAATCAATGTTTTCCAATCAATTTCGTTTCAGTTGAAAAATGAATGAATATATAAAGTGTGTTGTTGTTTCGAATATGAATCGAAAATTCTAACTTACTTTAAATAAGTTTACAGTATCAAAATTGAAACAAAACTAAACATGCGCGAAGGTCCCCAGTTAAGGGGTATTTTAATATTTAAGTATGTTATCCACCGTATCTATGAGACTTTTGACAAATTAACAACTTTTAAAAACCTAATAGGATGGATTGTTCTCAATGTTTTGTGAGCAAAACGACACTATAGTTATACATTTTTTGTATTCGCACTTTTGGTTTTCATCGAGAGTTAACCATTTTTCGGTTTCAAAAGTAAAGTTAAATAAAATATACACAAAGCTATGATTTCGATGAAACTTTTATTTCGTTATAACACTTGGACCTTGCCATTATAAAATATAATGTTATTTAAATAGTAGTTTCCGATCACTTTTTTCCACATTTCAAGCGGTACGTTTTGATGCAGCCCCACAAAAACCATGTCTAACGGCTAATCGTATGATCCTGGTGGCCAATTGACGTCGCCAGAACGTGAAATCACGCTTTCTGGAAAGTTCTCATTCAATAAAGCCAAGATCGGTCGTGTTGTCTGAGTCGTGGCACCGTCTTGTTGAAACTACATATCGTTCAGTTCATAATCTTCAATTGCAGGCCAAAAAAGTCTGTTATCATACGGCCATAGCGCTCTGAATTGAAATTCGGATTATCCGTAGATTGCGATGGTGTACAGGCCTGACCACATCTGTAACGCCTCCTGCCTCTTCAAATTTCTTTATTGCCAATTTATTTCTTCGCCAATTCCTTACACAGTAGGTCGACGACCATAATCACCCCGTAATGCATGAGAAGTGCCCACGTTTGAATCACAATTTTGTAGTAAGTTTTAACTATACGATCTTCAGTTGTTAAACGATCTATATTCGTAGTAAATGGAAAACCTTTCACAAAATAAATAATATTTTAAATGGCAAACACAGGGTGGGCCATAAGGGTGTTGGCGGTTTAAATATTCAATTAAAAAAAACTACGAAACGTAAAAAAAATATATTTGTATTTTTAAAAAGTGGAAGCATGGGAATTTTTAAGACTTAAAAATAATGTTGTTCAAATGGCTTCCCTCGGCTGCTTGACACTCTTGGAACCGAAGTCGCAAATTTTGGAAAACTCGTTGAAAAGTTGTTCTCGGTATTTTGTTACTTTCCTGAATAATGTTCCTCTTCAACTGCTCTAAACTGGTCGGATTATTCTCGTAGACTACCGATTTGAAAATAATCGCATGGAGAGAGATCGGGGCTACGTGGGGGCCATTCAATATCCCCCCTTTTCGAAATGAGTTTTCCAGGAAAAACATTTTTCAGCAGCTCTATGGATACCCAAGCCGTATGACATGTGGCCCCATCCTGTTGAAACCACATCATCGAGGTATTGCCTTGAAATTCTCGCAAAGCTGGCACCAAAAAGTCTGCTAGCATGTTGCAATAATTGTTCGCTCTAACCGTCATCGCATGCCCTCTTTCGTCCTCAAAAAAGTATGGTCCAATAATACCGCTTGACGACAAGCTTAGGGCTGTGAAGTGGACGTTCATGCAAGCGTCGGGGATTAGTCTCGGACCAGAACCGACAATTTTGCTTGTTCACATGGCCATTAAGTTGAAAAAAAACGTTGTTGAAATTGTTGAACCGCTCTAGCATCAAATTGACAAAGTTAAGTCGGTTATTGGCATCATCGGGTTTTAATTCTTGGACTATTTGAATCTTATAAGCCTTCAAATGCAAATCACGTTTCAAAATTCGTCGTAAAGTTGTTCTTTTGACATCCAAAGACTGACTTCTTGTTTCGAACATTCTGATCCATTTTCGTATCACATTGGCGCTTGGAACTTCACTTAAATCGTGTAAACCGTGTTCATGCCGATACAAACGTCGTGCAGTAATCACTGATTTATTGTTTTCGTAATACGCTCGGACGCAAAATGCACGCTGCACTCCCGTGTACGGCTCCATGGCGACTAAATTTCCAGGAAGCGGCGCAGCGAACAACATATCCCCTCGCCACCCCGCGCCGCGCGTTACCAAGAAATTGAAGAATTAAATCGCCAACACTCATATGGCCCACCCTGTATTTAACAACTGAGAGCCTTGACAGATCGGTAGTTTTGAAAGCACTGAATGGATAACACTGTAACATTGGGTTTCTAAAATAAAATTGATTCTATTTTTAAATTTCACAGTGTATTTGGTGGCAAATTGAGAATATCTATCTTATATTTCCTTGCTATGTGGCAAAAGTTTACTATTTCAAATTACAGATTACGATCTCGTCGTTCACTGCATTTTCTAGCGCAACTTCTTACCCTAATCTGAACGCAAATTTTCATTTGCTCTTGGTCTATGTGCAGGCACCTCCTACAACCAATTTTCCTTTTTATTTAGTCCTTTTGAAAACAAAACTTTATCGCTTAAATGTAATCTGTGAGAAAATGTGTTTTTGCCTTCAGGCTGAGATATGCATGAAAATAACCTTCAGATGTTACACCCATCTGTTGTAAGGAGAAAGTGCGAGTATGCAAATGAGAGCCAACGAATCTGTACTATCTGTTGCTAATAAATAAATTACTTTGTTTCCTTGTAAAAAATATTTTGCAGATGCTTTCGATTTTTTTGTGTTATGTTTAAAATTGGGGAGAGAGAGCAATCTTTCAAAGTTGTAGGAAACTTTTATTGCATTACTCTGTATATGAGAATGATGTTGTCTGTTTTCGCACTATTTTCGTTCGTATAGGATTATCCATTTAATGGTTTCGAAAAATCCGGTCTGGCAAGGCTACCAGCTGTTAAATACATGTCATCTGAAGTGTTATTTATTTAGTGAAAGGTTTGCCGTTAACGAATATGGATCGTTTAACAACCGAAGAACGCGTGAAAATAGTTAAAACATAATACAAAAGTGGTGATTCAAACTTCGACACTTTTCGCGTATTACGGGGTGATTATGGTCGTCACAATTGACCTACTGTGCAAGGAATTGACAAGATTATAAATAAATTTGAAAAGACTGAAAGCGTTACAGATATGGTCAGGTCTGTGCATCATCGCAATGTACAAAAGTACGCCGAAAATATCACTTTTTTGAAAATGACGCTGGAGGAATCATTACCGTCAATTCAGAGCGCTATGGCCATATGATAACCGACTTTTTTTGGCCAGCAATTCTAGATTGTGAACTCTACGATATGTGGTTTCAATTAAACGGTGCCACGAGCCACACAACACGACCGATTTGGTATTTATTGCAGTAGAAGTCTCCAAAAAGTGTAATTTCACAGTTTGCGACGTTAATTGGCCACCAAGATCATGCGACGATTTGACGCCGTTAAACTTTTTTTGTGGGACTACGTCAAAGAGGGTGTTTATGCGGATAATCCCCAAACGTACCGACCGAAGTGTGCGAAAAAGTGGCCGAAAACTACCTCAAAAGTATCCACTCTTGCAACTAATCCAAAGGCGTTCATCATTTAAATGACACTGTATATCACAATGTGAAGGTCCGAGCATTATAATGCATTAAAAGTTTCATAGGAATCATAGCTTCGTGTGTATGTATGTTATTTTACTTTACTTTTGAAACCAAGAAATGGATAAGCCTATATTATGAAGTTGTCCAACAACCGTTTTGACATATAAGCAAATTACACTTGAGACAGAACAATATTTGTACTAAAACCATAAAACTTTAGTGATCTTTTGCCCATTTTAAAAGTATTTACATTTCAATGTATGCCCCTGCAAATATTTCATTGAAAATCCGTTTATCGTATTTGATTGTTTTCTTGCTTATTACATTCTGTCTTAAAAAGACCATAAAGTAGTTAACAAAAAATGTTAAATGTTAATTTTTTATTTAAATATATTGTATGGCCTCTAAAGTAAGCGGAAAAGAACGCCTATGCTAATGAATTATCCAATCAGCGAAATATTTTTGAAATAAATTTTCCCGAAAAAACCGTCAGTTCTCTCTGTAGATTTCTCGACTGAAAACGGCTGCTCTGTAGTCTTAATCAGAACTTTGGAAAGGGGAAAAAGTTAGCCGCAGCCTTAATAGGCGAATACGTTGCTTGTTTCATGATATTTATTGCTATTTTGGCCCAGAAATCTATCCACAATGATGGCCCCGTAAGACAGATCATTATCGTAGTGCAAATCTGAATTTGTTCTCTAAAACGCTGTCTAATGCATAGATAATATATTTCAATTGCTGTTTAGCCTTTTAGTAAGAATTCCGAGTGCACAACACCGCGATTATTGAAGAAAACATTCAACATTACCCAGATTTTGTATCTACTTTGAAGTGGTTTTTTCAGTTTCTGCTTAGTTCCAAGGCGCTATTCGTAAGCTTGCTGACGGATATGCGTGTCAAACTCGTCTCATGACCGTTTATAATGCATTGTATGAATGTGGGGTAGGAATCAAAATTTTGAAGAAAATACAGGTCTTTCGGAACAGATCGATCGAGCAAAGTGTTTAACAGCAGGAAAATTTTTTGAAGTTGTATGAACTGATTCTTGATGAACAAAAAATTCAGCGATTATCTCTCTCAATTTTAGTTGACGATTTTCAGACACCATTTCCATCACTTTATATTAGTTTAACTTCAGCTGAAGACCTTGATGGCCATCTCGAGGAAGGGGAAACATTCAACCAAATCTCGATCCCTTTTGGATGCAATGTACCATTCACATCAAGGTGTTTTTGATATGAAGTTGATTAAGTTCTCTGTAATAAAATTAATGATTCATCAAACGAAATTCCATTTGAAATGCAAAACTGAAAACAAATCCTTTGTTCGATAATCTTATCTACTACAAAAAAAGGTTTTATATAAACTGACAAAATAGTATACTACAAATGATAGTTCGCACTCAAGCAACGCATTAGTGTAGATGACAGCTGAACCAACTGAGCGACAAAAAGAGTTTTGTCAATCCCTTTAAGTGGGCTTTTTTAATGACCAATTCATGGTACTTATTTGCCAGACTTCATCGCTATTGGTGAAATACAGGGACAGTTAATTTTCACAATCTTCTCTTGAATCAAATTTTTCATCAGCAAAATCATTCACCATAGACCGGAATAGCTGGAAATCATTTTTTCAAAGGCCCGGACTATTAAATGGATACATAAGAAACTCCCAACCAGACTCCCGGTGCTTCTGACGCGTCTCTATCGATATTTGTGGCTTGACATTGTACCGATGGAACAAAATTCTCCCTCTGTTCTTTTTATTTTAGACAATAAGGTCTAAGTTAATATTTTTAAATAAAAGCTTGCTTTCTTATATTGTCCCAACGTTTCGTCAATTGTTCGTTGACTTCATCAGGGTCATCGATATAACTTACATTGGCAAGACTATTTAGCGTTCACATATGTTAAATTATAATAACACAAATTTTGAACATTACAAAACAAGTACAGTAATTTATTACACCTTTTATCTATCATCATAACTTATTTTATTGAAACCCCATAACTTGCACTGATTTTGTCGGTGTCTTCCTTCATATTCATCGTTTTCTCTCTCTTTTTTTATATTCGTAAACTTCCAATTATACACATATGATCAAAATAATAAGGCTCGTAGACGCCTGTGATTTTTAAAGGCTCTTAGGCGAAAATTTATTTAAATTAAAAGAAAAAAACAAATACTAATTTCTTTTGTTATAACATTAAAAATAAAATAAATAATAAAACGATAACAAAATACGAAAATTAAATTCAGAATTTTTCAAAAAGTAAGAAATCAATCAAAAATCATTGGACAAAATAATAAGTAGACTTAGTTAAAATAAGCAAAAAAAGTACAAAAAATCAAGTTTTTTTCTGCTAAATTATTTTCAATTATTTGGTTGACTCTTTTTGGCATGCTGGCAATAAGCTTCCTGCAGGTTTCTAATGATATTTTATTTTGAAAAAAATTCCATAACTGATCCTTATTTTTAAGAACCTCCTTTCCAATTCTTTGTTTCAACTCCCCTCAAAGATTTTCGATTGAATTTAAATCCGGAGATTGACTTGTCCAGTCAAGAAGAGGGCAACGTTATTATCTTGGAACCAATCCTTTACCAACTTAGAAGTATGCTTCGGATCGTTATCCTGCTGTAATGTCCATCTAAGTGCCATACTTTCCACAGCATAGTTCAACATCGTATTTTCCAAGATATCTTTGTAGTGGAATCTGGTCATAATGTGGTGATTCGTTGTATCGGACTGACACCAAGCCACGAGAAACAACCCCAGACCATAATATTGCCACCCCGTGCTTGACCGTCTTCTTTGTAAAGCGAACATGGAATTCCTTACCCTTAGGGCGTCAAACATTCCGGGCACAGTCGTTTCCACATAGGATTATTTTTTGTTCCATCGCTCCACAAAATATTTCGCCTTTTTTTACCGTTTCCTCTTGGACCAATTGGAGTGACTTCTTGCAAACGCCATTCCAGTCTTTAAACTTTTTTTCTAAGCAAAGGAACTCTTCTGGATATCTGTCCTGGTAAATGCGCTTCCTGTAGTCTATGACGAACCGTTCGAATGAAGCTACATTTCTAATTTCTGCTGAAATTGCTCTTGAAGACACAAACGGGTCCTTCTCCTCGCAAGTATTACAATACGGATATCTGTTGTTTTTGAAGTTTTTTTTTGGGGTTACCTGCAAGTTTCGACGGCCTTTTTAGGCTTCAAAGCAGTTTGTACAAAAAATAGCGACCGATTCATAGTTTTTGCTATAGAACGAAGATTTTGGCCACTTTCTCTTAGTCTTGCAACAATTTTTCCCTCCTCTGGAGAAAAATGGCTTTTTCGACCCATGGCTGATTTTTGTTAATAAAATATTTTGTTATGAATAAAGATAAACAACCGTAAAATAACTAGCCTTTCCAAAAAGACTATAGCAGACTGCGAAAATATTAAAGAATTGATCAATGTATTTATTATTTTGACCCATTACTGAAATCACACCTGAACAAAACTAACTCACAATGAACGGGGAAGCCCCAGTTTTGTTTTTACTTTTAAAGGCATTACCATATTAAAGTTATTTAAATAAAAAAGAATTGTCATGTTTACCTCCCGTTAAAGTAACTAAAATTAAACATAAAGCAAAAATAAGCAGGTGTACTTATTTTTTCGACCCCATATGTTTGTATACATATATCGAAGCTGTCCTCCAACTCAAACACACTTGCTCAAAATCTTCAACATTGTCCCGGTCATATCCGGCTAAGAAGAAAGAACACGCTAGGCTTGGTCCGGTGATAAAAAAAAATTTGGCTCACCACAAATAAGATCCGGCAATGGCAGCATACTACAGTTTAAGATAGGATTATGATTTGAATTCTTATTGTAAATTTCAGAAGACAGATTCAATAAATGAAAATAAATATAGGGTGATTTTTTAATTGTAGTTTTTTTTAAGTCGAATAAAACACTCAACTTTGCATCATATATTAAAATTTTTTATTGGAATCGATAAATTGGTCTTTGACATTTAATTTTTAAAGATAATTTCATGTAAATTTTGTCCGCGGCTCCGTCCCAAAATTTTCATTCGGAAGGTTCAATTTTTCGTCACTTTTTCGAGCATTTCGGCCTGTATTCCACAAATAACGCGTGTTATGTTATCCTGTAAGGCTTCAATATTTCACATAGACTAACGACTTGACATAACCCCACAAGAAATAATCAAGAGGCCTTAAATCGCAAGATCTTGGAGGCCAACTCACAGGGCCAAATCAAGAGATAAACTGCTCACCAAATTCATCCCTCAATATATCCATTGTTTCACGAGCAGTGTGGCCTGTTGCAGCGTCCTGATGAAACCACACGTCAACCAACTTCAACTCAGCCAATTGAGGTAAAAACAAATTTATTGTGGTTGAGTAACACATGCCCAATCGCTGAGAACGGCGACGAATTGACATTTCACGATCGTCATTGACACTGGCCGCTACGGCTGCAATATTTTCTTCGGTACGCACTCTACGCATGCGAGTCGATGGTTTTGTGTTCAACAAAGTAAATTTGGTGCGAAATTTGAAAATAACAGCACGAATTGTTGATTCAGCAGGACGATTATGACGACCATAAAATGGTCGTATCAAACGATACACGAATTTTGGTAATAAATTTCAACGATTTGCAATCGTTGTTCGTTTGTTAGTCTTTTCATGATGAAACGGCAGAGTATAATGTACACTTTTCACTTTGACAAATGACGTTTCGACGCCATTATCAAGCAGTGCTACCAACCTGAAAAACTTATATCTTAAAAAATCACTCTAGAAAAAAAAAAAATCGGATTAAAAAAATGTTTTTGGCTGCTTGAGGTAAACAAATTATTTTATTTAGAAAATTATGACTTCTACAACATTTCACCGTAAAAGAATTAAACTAATTAATGCAATTCGTTAACCGCTGCTTACTGAAATTGAGAGAAAGAAGAAAACAATTTCATCACTTGCCAGCGTGCCGTTCTAATGAGCGTGAGTATCTACGCTTACGCAGTCTCATACATAGACTGTTGATTTTAACAGTCAAATATTTAACTTTCTCTCTTCAGCCCGAATTGATTATTTGTTTACACTGGCCTGAAATTATTTACTCATCTATACGTAAAGAATTACCAGTTATTATCGTTCAACTGTGACATCTCAATCAGTCGCATCAAATCGTTCCCCACCAGTTCATCTGTCCGAAATTGAATATAAATTTCTCCAAGAGCAATGAATGTCTTGACGTTGTATTTGAGTTTACTGTTGGCAGGCAGCGGCCATTTGGTTACGGCGGGTATCGAAGCGAGTACAAATTTAACGGAAATTCGAAGATATCGTGAACGTCGCAGTTTAATATTTACCAACGGTGGTACAATTAAGGTAGAAACAATTTGTTAGACCACTGTGGATTAGTTGAGTTTTTTGTTTTTATTTTTTTAGAAAAATATAAATGGAAGATGTGCAAGAAAATATTTAAAATTTCTTTGTAGAAATATTTATTTCACATGTTGTGAAGATTATAATGATGGTAACTTCAATTTAAAAACTATATGGAAATATATTGATAATAATGTTTCCGTGAAGTGCTGCAAAGTAGTGTCATATGAGGTTATGCTAATTAATGAGATTGAAAATCCAACAGCCAACGATTTTTGCCTGCTGTACTCTCAAAGCCTAAAAGACAGACGAGAAGACGCTAATAATTTTAATAAGCCATATATTATATTAATCTTTACTTTGTCAACTCAATCCTAGACAAAACTACTGGCAAAATTTCCAGCAGCTGCCTTGTTCGTATTCGTATTGCTGTGAACACAGAATGCGAACAATAGAAGTGGATGTTTGGTGAAATATTAGTGAAAGATTGGTTTATGACAAAGAAAATAAGCAGTGAATGGCAATGAAAGTTAGTAAAGTTAATTGCAAATATATTCGTTTCTTAATTATAATATAAAATAAAGCAGTTGAGTGTAAATATGAACGTGGTTGGTGACTTTTTTGCAAGAAAGTCCAGGTTCTGTAATCTTAAAAAAATCGAAAATGAAATCAAACAAATCAATCTAAAGACTGAAGTTTAAAAATGAATAAAATGCCTGCATTGGCATTTCAATTACCCAACGTAACAGTGTAGCTCGAGGCTCGAGGCAGTGTAGCGTAGTTCTACTACGACGTAGTTGTGGGAAGTGGGTCTGCTGACCTTTTCAAGGCAGTCTGTCCTAAGGTTTGATAGGCTGCGAGACTGTTTGGATCAGGCTAATCCCACAATTTCATTCAGCTTGATAGGCGGCAGCTCTTTGCTCCTGTGCAGGGGCACCAGCCGCTGGACCGCAACGGGTTGAAACTGGAAGTAGGTTAGCTACAGATTTTGACCAGAAGCTTTGTCTGGTACCTGGGGTGATAGGGATACACACGGTCAGGTCTCGGGTTCGTGCCCTGTCATCTGTATCTTTTTGATCTCTCGGGGGGTGCGGACAGGCATGGGTTTTTCCTATGCCTATATAGGCATGGTTGGCGTTCACTGTTGCCAAATGGAAGGGGTTTGGAGTTTTCCCCGTCTCCCACCGGTGAGTATACTGCAGGTGCCGAAAAATATTAAAAAGTTTCCGATTGAAGATTCAAATCCCTGTAAACCGAAACTGAAATATGAAAACACTCTAGATCCATTTGTAATTTTGTTTTGCCAGAGAGTATCAAAACAACTGATACGAAGAATCCTCTTTTGTAAATTGTCTGTTCCGTCTTTCTGGAGTCTCCGCACCTGCAGTTATGTAAAAAATGTACTCTTTTGCCACAGGACCAATCCCGTGAAGTATGGTGCATAAATCACAATTTGATAGTAGCTTTGTAGCGTGGGGAACAGGAGGCACCGGGACTGAGTTCATTTAGTGTGGAACCCCTAGAGGGAGCATCACGCGGGTAATGGTTAATGCCAAAATCACTGGAAGAGACTGTGTGCTCGAATGGGCAGTTGCATTGCAACCGAGTGTTACAGACCCATAGAGCAGCAGAGGTGATAAGATAGACCTCACTTCCGCTAATGAGGATTAAGTTCCATACCAGCATAATCAATTTGGTATCTCCTGGGAGCATCACGCATGTTATGGTTAATACCAAAATCGCTGGCAGAGACTTTGTGCTCGAATGAGGAGTTGCATTGCAACCGAGTGTTACAGACCCATAGAGCAGCAGAGGTGGTAAGATAGACCTCACCTCCGCCAATGGGGATTATGTTCCATACCAGCATAATCAATTTGGTATCTCCTGGCTGCGACAATTGCGGTACTACCAAAATTGTCAGCCCCTCCTTGTAGATAGTCCAAGTTTTACTTAGCCCAGGGGGGCGTTAGCAATCGCACACCGTGGATAAGGCCTTCACGGCGAGACTCACGTAAAACTCTCGTGGACTTCTGCTCGCTATCTGAGTAAATTTGTGAAATTCTGTAGTGAAAATTCTTAAAAAAAAATTTTAGTTATAGTAAAGAGAAATCCATTATTTCGCACATTGTAGAAGTATGATCGATTTACACTAGACGACATTAAAAAGACAAGATATCGTATTCAAAAAATTACTCACACAGTTTTGTGATTGATTGACTCAGTACTGTTTAAGCGCACGTCAAAGATGTACATCAGCCAAGAGGAAATACGTCATATTTCACAGTTTTTCCTCAACAAAGGCGAATTGGTAAGCCAGACGGCCGAAAATGTGAGAAGTTCTTATGGTCCTGATATCATAACAGTTAATCATGCGCCAATTTCGGTTTCATCGATACCGTTCCAGTAATTTTGAAGCCACAGATGAAGCACTCTCTGGAAGGTTAGTTGTCCCAAAATGCCGATGGAATAATAGACTTCGCCATGTCTAAACATCATGACAGAACTGTTTTGAATGCCAAACAGCTAAACAATGCACAAAAGATTCTTTGAAAATATTTGCATAAAGCTGGATACAAAAACAAGCTCGCCGCACGAGTTAACACAAAAAAAAAAACCTAATGGACCGAATTTCCTTTTGCGAATCGTTGCTGAATTGAAACAAAATCGATCAATTTCTAGAGCGTATGGTGGTGGCTGGTGGTGACAAGTGAGTCACTTACGACAACTTCAAGCGAAAATGGTTGTGATCGAATTGGAGTGAGTTGGTACGATACAAACGGGGTCCAAGCCAGCATTGACAGTTAGAAGGGGTTTGCTGTCTGGTTGCTGTTTTGGCAGGGAATCCTCTAATATGAATCATCTCCGGAAAAACTCTTAATTTGGACCTGTATAGTGTCAACTATGGAACCGTTTGAAGGAAACAATCGCTCAGAAAAGACCAATCAACTTTGGCCATTAGGAGAAAAATCATGTTCCATCAGGGAAACACCAGGCCACACACATCGATAGTGACTCGCCAGAAGTTTCGAGAGCTTAATTGGACGATTCTTATGTATCCATCTTTCAGTGTGGATCTGGCATCAAGTGATTACCGCGTGTTTCTGTTTATGGCGGATGATTTTGCTGTCGAAAAATTCGCTTCAACAGAAACTTGTGACAAACGACTGTATATGTTGTCAAAAGGAACAAGTTTGTTGTTGTTTGTTGAGAGAGGCATATTGGAATTATGTCCAAAATGGCAACAAGTTATCAATCAAAATCATATTCATATTTAACTTAAATTGGACTATTCTAACTATGCCAAACGAACGACTTCAATGTCATGTAAAAGTAAAGGACAAATTGCCAAAAGGGACAAGTTTGTTGTTGTTCGTTGAGAGAGGCATATTGGAATTATGTCCAAAATGGCAACAAGTTAACAAACAAAACCATATTTATATTTGACCCAAATTGGACTATTCTAACTATAGCAAATAACTCCTTCAATGCCTTTATATAACCATAAAATATAGCAATTTGAATCACCTAATAAATGTTTTCCATTTAAGCTTCTAAGCGAGTGTTTAAACACCCACCTATACTGACTGTGTTTTTTCAATTTTTTACGAAGTCGGCGAAACTTTTAGACTTTTCCTAAGATGGTAGAAAATTTCCGGCAATATTAGTTATATTGTAATCACTAATTTTTAATTTTTAAAATTCACAGAAAGTCACATGAACAGAATAAAATTTAAAAAAAATTTAGAAAACTGGCACAGAAATTTCAGCCAGATGAACTGACTTAGATACATATCTATCAAACATCTTTTTGCGTTGGTGCAAAAGTTAGCAAAATGCAGAAATGGGCCTGGTAAATCGCTAGATTCTTATCTACAAATACTGTGAGAATTAAAACATAATGAAAGAAGCTAATTTATAAATTTCAAACATCCTCCGCTTGGAAATAATGGAGATATTATTGAACTTTCTTAACGTTTTGATGAATTTATTGCAATTGAGAAATACGAATGAATCTAAAAACATATGACTTAAATTAGGCAATTTGTATGGGAGGTACCAGGAAATAAGGAAATGCAAAATCGCTCGATTTTTCTTTTTTTTTTTTTGACCATTATGAAAAAGCCAGTCAGACAAGGCTGTCAGCTGTTAAATACCTGTCATCTGAAGTGTTATTTATTTAGTGAATGGTTTGCCATTTACAAATTAGATCGTTTAACAACCGAAAAATACGTAAAACTAGTTAAAACTTACAACAAAGGCGGTGATTCAGACATGGTCACTTTTTCGTGCTTTCCGCGGTGATTATGGTCGTCATTTTCAACCTACAGTGCAAGAACTTTACAAGATTATAAAGAAATTTGAAAAGACTGAAAGCGTCACAGATGTGGTCAGGCCGAAAATATCGCTTCTGTTAGTGAAAGTGTGGCGGATAATCCAAATTTGTCTATTCTATGGCGT